>APFE030031265.1:0-14433 GCA_000404065.3 Pinus taeda | reverse complement strand
TTAATTCTCTTAGAGTGTTTTAATATTTTTTTCAATGAAAAATCAATTATTTATTTATGAGTATTTGTATATTTAACAACAGAATTAATATAGTTACTATATCTTAATTTATGTTTCAGAATTAATATAGTTACTATATCTTAATTTATGTTTTAAAACATAATTGCTTTAAAAAAAAAATTAAAATCATCTTCTTTTTATATATTATATTTTTAATAAATTAAATTCTCTTCGTGGTTTTAATATATTTTTAAATGAATAATAATCTATTTATTTACCAAATATTTTATATTATTTTAACGTAGATAGATTTTACAAATTTCCAGAATTATTTGCTTTTCCAAACAAATTAGTTAGATTTTGCCAATTTTAAATTTTATTTGTATTTTCCAATAATATAACTTCAAAATAGAAAACCATAATGTTGGTTCATTATATATATAATTGGTTAAATGAATTTTTTTTTTTTTTTTTTTTTTTTTTTAATGCAAATTAGTTTAGATTAAAGTTTTTTTATTGACTATTTTTCAGATTACAAAACTATTTTATATTTATATTAAAAACAGATTCTCAACATTATTTTGATAATTTGTCTATTTTGCTCATTTATTTATGGTCTCTTCCAATAAATATAACAAAGCTTAGAAGTCAATAAATATATATGTTCTATATATTGTATATTGTGTGTTTCAATTTTCCATATTGATTAAATTTTTGTTAGATAGTTAAAAAAGGAAGGTGTGTTTATTGATAGCATTGGTATATGTGAAAATATTAAAGTGAGTGTCTTCCAAATCATTGTAATTTGCTAGTCTCATTTGATTGAATAATCTTCCAATTAAGATTCTTTTCTTTGAGTGCATATTGTCTATTAGATAATACCTACCTTAGCTTGAAAATGTTTAACTTCTTACCTAAAAGATTAGGAATAGAGTGTATATAACTATAAAATTTTGAAATTTATTTAGTAATAAGCATTGAATTTGTTAGATAAGCTTGAAAATGTTTAACATCTTACCTAAAAGATTAGCAATAGAGTGTATATAACTATAAAATTTTGAAATTTATTTAGTAATAAGCATTGAATTTGTTGATATAGTATATTTATTTAGAATTGATATTATAATATTATAGAGACTTTAATTTTTCCATTAGCTCTTCCACTCTTTGTAGTGTATATTTACTAGATTCATGCTAGGATATAATTTTGAATACCCAAAGCCAAAGAAGTATGGTTAAGAAAGGTTGAGGCCAAGGTTAGTTTACCAAAGTGGCAAGGATATTTAAAAACATAAGAATCATGTATATATGATGGTTTAGAATAGAAATGAATGCATATGCATAGTGGCACAAGAGTGTAGCTCGAGACACCCCTAATGTTGAATGGAAGAACTAATTGTCCACCACTGTACTTGAGCCTAAATGCTCCATGTGATAGTTTATTTCCCCCATAGGTGACTCCAACCTTTAGCTCCTCCCCATGAGGTTTGAAACTTAGACCTAATGAGGGCTAAAACCCTACACAAACCATCATGAGGTTTGAACCTAAAGATCTAACAAGGACCAAACCCCACACAAACCAACATAAGGTTTCAACTTGAGATCTAATGATGAGGATTGTTACTGTTCAAATTGTATGTTGGAGATGGTGAAAACTCTAACCCATGTCATACAATCCAAGTGGAACACTGTAATCTCAACTTTGCCTCTTCAAGTTCGCTCTATTCCATCTTCAAGGGACTCCTTTCATGCACCATATTTGTTGTTCAATAGTAAAAAATATCAACCTTAACATAATATTACTAATTACTAAGAATAATTAAAAAAATATACGTCAAAATATATATTAAGAAAAAAAAACACTTAAAAACCCTTAACAAAATATACAAAAATGTCTTATTAATCTTAAAAACCCTAACTACAAAATGAATAAACTTACCTCTCTTTTTGAGGCTTTAACTTCTTTACAATAAAATATTATATTTAAGAGAGGACTAAAAAGAATAAATCCTTTACTAACTTGAAAAAAGAAAGAAATCCTTTACTAACTTGAGGCTTTAACATAAACAATGATATTTTATGAGGGCCCACATCAAAATGGATCATCCCTTGAGAAAAGGGTAATCGACCCCTTCGAATAATATGCCCAACCACACCTTCGAAGAAAGCCCTTTGCTTGATCAATAAAATAATATAATTAAGTGTTTGACCATGTCCATGGGTTGATCTCTCGAAAGGGCAATTTTATTTACAAACTTATTCGGTCCGCTCTTTGACAAGTTCCCGCTTGCAATAAAATAATACAATGGTGATCTAAGGTTAGCATTTGTTGAGAAAACCCCCCCAAGTATGCAAGTCGGCTATGCCAACAGCTGGAAATGAAAACGTCAAAATCCAAGGGCTTGATGGCCAGGTTGAGGGAGCCCGTGTTCTTCACGATCTTGGCAAAGAAGCTATTCTGAAATGGCCGAAGCGACCCTAGCCAAATTCGTGGCCAAATCCAGCGCATGTAAAGGAACTTTTGGGGCTAGGGTTTACTAGACGTGTCAAGTTTGATACAAAGGCAAGCGCTTTACAAATTCCCCAAAAGGGCGAGAGTATTCTCCATGATTTGTGCGCTTTCTCTCTGGTGGCGGCTCCTCGTCGCTTTTATCGTGACTTGGCTCCACTAGCTCCATTATTTCCCCCTGTTTTCCACCAAGCCACCTCAAGCTCCTTTTTCATTCTCCCTTGCCAAAAACATAGTCTTCCCTTTCTTTGAACCTGCCTGAATCTAATTCTGCCAGATTATGTGTTGTAGAGGGGCCCATCTCAGTTTTGCTACACTGAGTGAGAGATCACGGAAATTTTGCCACATCCTTTTGCAATCCAATCCATACTTCAGGCTTGCAGATGGTATGTTGCCTTTCAAATAAAAGGGCCATCTGCTAACACACTTCCCTCAGAGAGAACCACTGGACACCTCTGCATGATATACTTTGACAAGGTCAGATGGAATGAAGCTCGCCATCATCATCCAAAGTTGGATCACAACCTATTTGATCTCGTTATCATCAAAATCAGAAGTAGCACATTTTGTTCTAGCTCCTGTACTGATTTCATTTTCCCACCAAAGTGGGCATTCTTGTTTCCCCCCTAAGAGAGCATTCTGGTTCCTCCTTCCTAAGTGGGGCATTCAAAAGTGAGCAATCTTGGTTTTCCTACCTACATAGTGGGTGGGCAGTCTTTTTTCCTCCAAAAAGGAGGTGAAATTAAAACGGACGAACAACCAACGTAGTGTGAGATGAGGCGGGTCAACGGATGGACAGACGGACAACGAACGTATAGTGTGAGCCTTGAGGTGCACCAAGCAAGATAGAAAAGGCTTTTATGCTTTCTGGTTACGCTGTTGGCCGGTTTATAAGCGAACATAGGTGTTGTATTCAAAGTAGAGTGATAGAGCAAGGTCTACAACAGCTAGCTTTTTTTCTTATTTAGGATTCAACAACAGGTGGGTTAGGTGCACCAATTCACTTATAATTCACCAGGACAGGTTGACGAGAGAGAGTAAAATACAACCGCGTTACCATTGACAACGAAACAACAAAACCTTGAATGGAAGGCCCAGTCCCTCCCCGCATTCACTATTACCGCTTTCAGGTCCGCATTTATGCTTGTATAATTATGTCTATAATGCGAAATATAGATTCCTCATCTGTTTCATGGCCAATGGCCCGGATCGGCAAAGGTACCAAGTTCGCTTGGAACTTATATCACAAAATCTCCCAAGTTACTATTGGGGTGGGGGGTCGTACCTATAAATAGTCCCTCCGGGTCCTCATTCGCAGGTTTCACCTATTAACATCTCCACATTTAGGAAGCGAAACAACTTTCTTCATCATACCCATGAAATGAATTTATTTTTTCATAAAATAGATCCTCTCACTACTGTTGTCGTGCGACTCCTCTTCTCTCCCTGAAGAGCGCAAGCATTAAGGCAGGCACATAGTGGAGCTATTTGGAAATGAGTTAGTGGGGTATTCTATTTGATTGATTAGAGTCAATATTTCATTTCATACATTTATGGTAATTTCTTCTATATAAGGCAGGTTGTAGTAAAAGCTCAGGCAACGGGTAAAGTTTTAGGATATAGGTCGAGGTAGAGGTCTATGCACAGATCAGGTGGGTTCCTACAACACCTCACATTGAGAACCCTCACATAGCCTACACCCAATGGCCACAGAAGGTGAAGGTACATCAAATTAACCCCTGGTAGACGCTTCGAGGGATACTGTGAAAGGATTTAGGCTGCCATGCTTATATATGTTGCTACTCAGTATGTTCTTTGTGGCTGGATGTTTGGGGAAGACTCCTCCAACTCCTCACCAATCCAATCACTCAATAAAGAAATCGATTGGTGTATCTCACCGTTAAGCCGCCACGTTCTTGGTGTCTCGTGTAGGTCACAAGGGCTAGGAGGTCTAGATCGAATCGATGAGGTATAGAGATATGATTAGGCAGTTCTCAATAAAAAAGATCTCATATCGGTTTGCTCCTTCAATCTCCTTCCCCCCTCACTGGCCCTCCTAGGGCGCAATATCATTTTTATAAGCTTTGCGCCCTATGTTAAGTTACCTGTCTTTGCATCCATCCGCGGTTCTCCACTCATTTACCTTTCCATCTATAAGGGGAAGGTAACTCACTCAGTAAAGCCTAAATGAAATCAAACACCTTACTTATGCCAAAGGATAGGAAGAAAATAGGGTTTTTCCCCTTCATATTATTGATGTGATTATAGTGGTTATAGAGGTAGGCACTAGATATTGATTGGGAAAAGGCCTCTGATAACCAACCAGTGGATTCGCTGGGGATGGGGCTTTCCTGGAGGATAAGAGATAAAACCAATGCCTCTTTCTTGACTATTGAATGAATACGCGGTGGTTAAAAAAGGGTGTCAACTCCACGGAAAATCAAATAATAGATGATTATAGGGCGGGCTGGCTCGCTCTGGACACATACATAAAGTATAGGATACGGCCTTGGGCTCGGGCTCAGCAGGAAACAACCCCCATGCTTCCTAAGGTGTATATATATATACCCCTCCCTACATTGAAGAATCATGATTTCTAAGGGAAGCAAAGGCATTAATATCGTCGTTGTGTCTCAGGCCTATCCATTAATGTCGTCGTTTTAAGCTCAGGGAATCCCAGTAATCAAATAGGTAAGCCGCCCGCCAACCATACAACTCCCCCTCCTCCCCTACCTATATATATTGTAAGTTCTAAGGAAAGCTCGTAAGTAAGGCGGTAGGACGGACACGCCAAGGCTTTGAGATCGTCGTCGTTCTAAGGGATAAGCAGCAAGAAAGCAGTAGGCGTAGTGAGGCACAGAGTGCTCCATCCTCGTCACTGTTCGTATTAAGTCTGGCTGTGGGGGAGGGGTCTGTTCCCCAAAGAACAATGTTTGTTGACATTTTCAGGCAAGTCGGGCATGCATGAAATATTGTTTCAGGGAATTCACATAAGTAATAGAAGCGTTAATAAAGATAAGAAAGAGAAGTGCAACAAAAAAAGCTTATATAAATGATTTAACCAATACTAGTAGAAGCGAGCGCCATAGAGTAGGTTGGACATACTCATTTATATACGTGAAGAACAGAGACGGACGGGCTTCAACGCAAAAATAACCACAAGCCAGACTATGCATTATATACGTTGCAATCTCCTATTTGAATTTGAAACACTTATCCAGATGGAGAATTCATTTGGGGGTGGGATAACAAACATTACGCTCATCCATTTTTGACATGGCCAAGTGAAAACAACTAGCTGTTGATAGAGATATTCAGCCATTGGTTTGAATGGTTCGGCCCTTTCCACCTACCTTCTTCCTGGCCTGTGAACGATTTTATTCACTTGGGCTTTTCTTGATATGAAGACGTGTAAGGAAAGAGCCTTAACTACGAGAAGGAAGGACAGACAAGTTTTATATACTTAATTACGATGCGGCAAAGTGTTTCCACCCTTGTCATGCATACTCTTCTTGAAACTAGTACTTCTTAGGTCGGGTGAGTTATTGAATTTATTACCTTCCTGAACTGCTTGAACTAAGCGATTTGATTAAATACAAACTCGAGTTCGAGAAACCAGATGGAGATACTTGTCTGAACCCGAAAACAACACTCCGTGCCTTCATTAAATGTATTTTTTGGAAGATTTTTGGATTGATCCGGTAAACCAAAAATTGCATATTCATTTACTTAAGCTTGAACCAGAGACCGAGATATGGCAGATGTAGTATCTAAGAACAAATATTTAGTTTCCAAACTCCGAGGAATTTATTTTGTCAATTCACTAGGTACGGAGTGTTTTGAAACTCCCAAAATGTCACTCTGAGGGCTGAGTGGTTTATTAACTTGTTAACATACAAAAAGAAAGAACTGATTTCATTCCATAGACTTTGCATGGCTAAATGGGCCATCCAAATAATTTGGGATCAGTGGAAGCTTTGATGGCTAGTGAATCAACACATCTCTTTACAATTTGTAATGCCTCTGCATATGAAAGCACAACCTCATAGCATTGAAGTGCATGTATGGAATCTTTACTACTTCAAATAGCCACTTGATTTTAAAATATTTTTCTGAGTAATTAGATTCCCTTCCCCATAGTCATCTCGAGGTATTCTACATGAAGCTGTATAACACAACACTCTTCTTCATCATCCAGAAAACTCTTTACTAAGCCTGTTCAAATGCTTTAAATATGTTTCTTCTCTCATTCTTGTTCCCTTCCTTATATAATCAGCCTTGAGGTTTTCCAACTTTTCCAGCTTCTTAATGTTAGCACCCCCTCACAAACAAATTCATTATTTCTGACGCCATCCTCACAATTTTCCATAAATCCTGACAGCAATAAACAAGGTTCTAACAGTTGCTACCTATAATGGCTCTCCATAAACTGAAGTGCCTTTCAAATCTCTCCTGTTGCATCAAATTTTGTCTGCAATATACTAAAATTTATTGCTTTCCCGCTGCATCAGAGTGTTTATAGACCCCTACAAACTGTGTATGCCATAGATTGCTTATGCCTCCAACCTCTAAAATAAAATATTTTCTACAAGGCTGAGCTATTTCTCTAAAAAAATATACTTCCGCCATCATCATCTTCTACACAAATTGCTGTCTAATAAGGGACATAAATGAAGTCTGATTTGGATGCTCAGTGCTATAGCATCATCAAAATGGATTATTATATGGCTCGGAATGGTTCCAGGCCTGTCACATATTTCCATGTCTGAGGTAAAATCATGATTTGAAGCTGCAATATCATCGTCTTGATGCCAATATTCTTTGCCACTTCCAATTGAATAGGCTGTTGATATTGTACAGACCTTCCATGTTGTGGTTCCTCTTCTTGCATTAATGTCCATACCATGAAATGTTGTTAGTTAACAAGAGACCCTGTCGAATGTTGAAAGAATTTTGGTACAGGTACCCTGCTAAAAAAGAAAAAGGACCAGGACTAAATCCCACATAAACCAATAACCAACATTAAATTTAAACATGAAATTCTATGAGAATAAATCCCACACAAACCAACAACATTAAATTTAAACATGAAACTCTATGAAAAGTAAATCCCACACAAGCCAACATAAAGTTTGAACCTGAAAATTGATAAAAACTAAACCCCACACAAAGAAGAAAGGAGAGAAGTGACAATACCATAAACTAAACCCCACACAAAGAAGAATGGAGAGAAGTGACAATACCATTGTGAAAGGAGAGAGGTGACAATACCATTTTGTTTGTACCTATATACATTGAAATAATGCTAAGTCACTGAATGTTTGTTCCTTTGTACCCTGAAATATTATTGGGTCAAACTCAATATTTACAAAGCACTTTTCCCTATCTAGTTAGGCTCACCCAAAGTAAACAGTTCCCATGAAAATACACTTTGGTAACATATTTATCCAAACAACAAATAGTACCCTGAAATATTATTGGGTCAAACTCGATATTTACAAAGCACTTTTCCCTTTCTAATTAGGCTCGCCCAAAGTAAATGCTCCCCATGAAGATATAATTTTATGGTAACATTTCTATCCAAACAACAAATAAGCATGTCATAGCTCTATACTTTAATTTAAAGTATTTTTTTCCTAAATAGTTTGTATTTGTTAGTTTTATATATATATATACTACTTGGAATTAAAGCATGAGAAACTCCAAAGTACTTCACATTTCGTGGATGCTAGATCGAGTAAACTGTCAACCCTGTTTTTATGGGGTCTTGCCCTAAGGGGATCGAAGAGAGTCAAACCCATGACTTACAACAATATCAAAGAACTTCACATCTGGCTCTAGATTGCTTGAGCTAACCCTTAGGGCTTATATATATCCTTTATTAAAATTAAATAAAAAATAAATATTTTCAAAATTCTCTTGCCTTAATAGTGAGCCAAGGCAATAGTGACCCAATGGGCGCTCCAACTTATTTCCTTTTCAAAATTTTCACAACACCCTATTTTACTAGGATAAGCCTAAAAAATAATGGCAAGAAGTTTTAAAGAAAGACTTGTTATCTAAATGTATTAGGTGGTCAAATTAATCATAAAAATACAAAAAATCTATGGTATATACTATCAATGCAAATGAATATACTTTTATGAGAATCGTTGGAATATTAGAGTTCTCTACACAAAGCAAGACATGACCAGGGACTTCTAAGATTGTCAAGATAAAAAATGATGGAATGAAAACCACAAGAAACTTTAAATCAACAAAATGAGAAGATAGACCAACACTAGGGAAAACGATAAATCAGCGTTAATGCGTAATAAAAAAGAAATCAGCAAGTGTGCCTTAGAGAAAACTCCTAAACAATAGATCCAACAACGAAGAGAACATAATGCTAGATATGGTGCACACAAACTAAAAGAACAAGTCACTTGTATAAAATAATGATTTTACATAACCGAAAGGGTTAGCTCAACTGGTTTTCACCAATGTTATTGGCATTTCGCTAGTTCAATGCCATCAAATGCCTACTATGAAACCCCTTAGGTGAGGTGCATTAGTCTATGCCTATAGGTTTACTAGGGATGTCATCCACAAATGTGTGGAAGTATCCCTTTGGTTTCCCCAAAAGGTTTTCATTGGAATAAATAAAAAATAAATTATTGCTTGAAAGGTATGGTGTTTTCCCGAGGAGATGTTATGAGATAACCATGATGATTAGGTTGTTATGAGATAACCATGATGATTAGGTTTGCCTTAACCACCTACAAATATAATAAATGACTATTGACTAGATAAATTAAAAATGTTTACACAGTAAGGTCATGGTTGCAAGTAATGCTTAAATCATCCTCTTAAAAAATACATCTACTTTGAAAATTTAAAGTCTTCAAAATGGCTCTGGTAAAGATAAGGTCATCCAAGGTGGGCCTTCTCTTAATAAAAAATTGTCAGACACAATGTGAAAAACAATAAGCAATGTTAGATTACTTCTTAACCTACCTTCATAAAACATTTAATTTTTCAACCCATGGAAAAGACTTCATGCTACAACATCAAAGTATCAAATAAAAATTCCACTACATGGTTGGAGCAATAAACAGTGTCCATGATTGTAGGGTGAAGGAGGGACATTTAAGATTCTGTTCAAATCTTCTTGACAAGGATAACAAAGGAAATGTTCCAATAGTTGTGCCTTTTTTGGCGTAGGAGACATATTTGGGGAAAAGATAGAAACAGAGTAAAGAGAGGTAAAATTCGATTCAAACTATCCCAAAAATGCACTTTTTATTAAAATTATATAGAACTCTACCCAATGGGGTAGAATTGACAACAAAAATCAGTCTAAAATCTTGCAACTTAGATTAGCTGCAAATAGTACCAAAAGCCCAATGGTACTTTTAGTTGAACAAAAACTGCCCTTTGCAAGAAAATAAGTCCGACATAAGATGAATATATACTCTTGCAAACATAGTGGCATAGGGAGAAATCATGTGAATAAAACAATAAAGAGTAAGTTTCTTAAGATTGAAAGTTTTTAGCAGTTTCTTAGCTTAAAACCTTAAGCTTGAGACTTATTCATAGTTTCTTGCAAACATAGTGGCATAGGGAGAAATCATGTGAACAAAACAATAAAGAGTAAGTTTCTTAAGCTTGAAAGTTTTTAGCAGTTTCTTAAGTTAAAATCTTAAGCTAGAGACTTATTCATAGTTTCTTATGCTATTTACTTTCCAAATAAAACATTTAAAATATAATATCTGGCATTGCCTAAAAAATAACTCTATTTATTCCAAAGTAGCCTTTAAGAATCCATAAATAGAAAGAAACCTTTTATTCTCGGCCACTTTTTATCATCACATTTGGCTAAGCCTCTTAGTAGTTGCTAGTTGTAGAAAACAAGGCATTAAAGTGGGTACACCAATAAACCCTGTGTTGGAAAATGTAACTAGTTTTGGTCTTCATAATTGACATTGCATTGATGTCAATATGTATATCTTATGTAACAAGCCAAGAAGAAATCAAAATTATTACTTTAAAGCATGGTTTTCATGCTTCTTTTTATTGGTCTTCTAGGTAAAGCATGTTCTTCATGCTTCTAGCATTTGTCATGTCATAATATTTATTGTCATGAGTCAAGAAAGTCAATGTCATGTATATAAGACTCATCTGGGCAACATGTACCATGTAAAAGAATTTATTTTCTGTCAAGAAAGTCAAAATAAGCCTCCTAGCACAAGTCGGCCATGCTAGAGACAAGTTGGCTTAGAGAGGGCTATTCAACCTCCACAGATGAGTATAAATAGAAGTTGCTCGACCTCATTGGGAGACCAATTAAATTTGCAATCAAGAGGTTTGATCTCAAGTGCGCAATACAAGAAGAAAGCCAATAATGTGAAGGAGAGAAGTTGAAACAAGGAGGAAGGAAAAACGAGGCTCTAATCTAGTTTTTGCCCTAATTTCTCTCACACATGTGAAGCTACTGGACTGCTATAAGGGTCGAAGTTGCAAACCTATTGCAAGTTTGAAATATAGTTGTTGGAGGCCAAAATTCTGAGATTGCAACAATTCTTGAAGGGTTTGACTCTTGTTGACTTGGTTTGACTTTGACTACTTCAAAAGCTTTGTTGGAGGGTTGACTTGGTGCTTGGAGGAGGTCTTGGTCTTAAGGTTTGGGTCTTGGTTTTCTCATTTGAAATAGATTCTATAAAAAGATGAGAATTTTTTTCTGGGTTTTCCCCTTGTAGGGGTTTTTCTCTGGCTTGGAGCCTATATCTTGAGTCCATTGTCTTTATTGTTTTTCTCTTGATAATTGTTTGATGAAAAGGTCTAATTTAGAAACATAAGAAGATAATTAAAGTTCATAAGAAATTATTAAAGTTAAGGAGAATTCGAATTAATAATTTCCCTATTGCATTCTCCAACACTTTGGATAGTGATATGATTCAGGAACCTTTATCACGTTAATTCTCTTGTGGATCTAGCACCCAAAAATCCATTGACCTAGCAGAATATAGATCTATTGTATGGATGCACAACTAGGTTCTTAACTTAAATTAGCGAAAGCAAAAGCATAACCATTCTCACAAAAAAATGACACAACATATGCTGCCCAATCAAATCAATCCTTCATTAAGATTTTTAGTACCTAATTGGGCTCCTGTCCTGGGATAATGGCCCAACTAAGGAAATTACATGTACAACATTGGAGATAATCCAACTAGTCTGGATCTCCTCGCTGCCACCTTCCTCGGACCAACACACTAAAGTATCACACTCCTCGCTGAGAGGCTTCTTTCAATCTTGTGATGTTGTATGATGTGTATTTTTTTCTCCTTAGCCTTGCTTTTAAACTTTTCATTGAGCTAAATCCCTAACCCTAATCTCAAAAGTGATCGATGGTCGAGATTAGATCTCACCTCACTTGAGATCAAGAGGTGAGAGTAAAACATAATCATTAAAGTGGATACTTTACTTTTTTAATGTTTCTTTAGCTTGATTAGCTAACATAATAATTATGTGCTCAGTTAGCTCAAATGCAACCTACTCAAGTTGGAGTAAGTATCTAAGGAGATGTTAGGCGACTTCAATGCACTCAAACACTTAGTCCTGTGCAGAAGTATGTTAGTTTTTGTATCATCAGATGTATTCTAGCCACGAAATTTGGTGGAGAGACTAGAATACATTAGATATAAAAAACCCAGAAATCGCTTCTAGAAATTCTGCCTAAGTGTCTCAATTAGATTATTTATTGATTTTTAAATATTTCCTAAGTCTAAACTTAGGGGATATGGTAATTAATCAATATTAATTGAGATAAGGTGAGAATGATATAGAAACTCACACGGATTGATCTAGAGATGATCCTAGCCATCGATTATGTTTCAATCTTGGCCATTGGTCCTCCAACAATGGATTATAAGAGGTTGATATGGTAATGGAGAACACACTTAAGCAATTCAATTTCTTGGTAGATCGATTTTTTGAGTATCAATAGTCAGTTGTCGAAGAGAGCCAAAGATCGAAGCAGTGAGTGAGGGGCAGGGACAGTCATTTGGAGAGGCAACAACAAGAGGGCCGAGTTATCCCAATGAGGTAGTGCAGAGCACTGCGCAGTAGCTTTAGAGAGGGAAGTTTGATTAGCTGAAGAGAAAATCATTCTCCATTCCAGAGGCTGGGCAAAGGTTCCAGGAGGTCGGAGAGACAATTTTCTCAGTAGCTGGAGGCAGAATGACTTCATCAGAGACTAGTTGGAGGCTTGATGCCAAGTAGACTGCATAGAGCAGTGTAGAGGATGACGCAAAGGGTCAGAGGGTCGAGTTTGTGAAGGAAAGTTGTGTCAGGAAGGGTAAATTCCCTTCAATAATTTTGCCCATAATTTCTTACTGTGGGTTTCCAATTTCAGGCATCCAGATTGTACTTTAATTTTCACTCCTGCATAAAAATTAAAAAACCCTCATTGTTGCACCAATTTTCCCAAGTTGGGTTTTTCCAGGATCATTTGTCAAAAATAATTCTCATATTTTATGTTTGTGTTCTAGCATTTCTTAGTTTCCCGTGCATTATTTTTCCATAGTATTTTATTTGCGAAGGTTGCAGTGTGTTTATTTCGATATTTGTTGTTGCAAATAAATTGTTCAATTAATTAACAATTAGGAGAAATAATACCAGTTGCTGCAATAGGGTTTTAGTTTTGGAATTTTCAGATGGTATTAGAGCACAATTGATTAGGCGAAGAGCTCAAAATCGAAGAGAAGGAATTTCATTGCTCAATAAGAGCAATAGGCCGAAATTCCCAAGGGCAATGCAGTCTTTTGCCAGGAGGCTAAGTTGCTTAAGGAAGTTCGATTTTTCTGAGATAGGGACAAAAAAATTTGATCCTTCCAGATTGAGTAATTCCATAGGTAGAGAGAGCAGTTAGAATTTTCATTGGGAAAATCTCTAGCTGAACGCAGAGGGTTTCACAACAGTTCACTACTGTAAGACCAATGTTGGGGTGGAAAAGAGAAAAGCACACAGAGGAAAAATTTCTCTCAGGGAACTTCCAGTCTCAAGAAGTTCAATTTTCCTTGCAGATTGGCAATAGTTGTAAGCAGTTCTTCTCACTCAAAAAGGGAGTGTGAGTAGTAGAGCATTAACCAAGCAGAAGGAAAGAGAGTTTTCGACAATTTTTTGAGATGGCAACTGCTGGGCTTTGTGATCAGGATGGGTTGGATGGAGCTTCTAACTATGTCATCTGGAAGGCAAGGATGTCCTTCCTTTTAGATGAATATGGCCTGAAAGCCTACATTTATAATGTAGTGGCAGTTCCCCAGGATGCAGATTAGTAGAAAGAATACAAGAAATAGATGGCACGAGCGAAGAAGTTGATCTTGGATGGAGTCCGAGATCATATTGTCTCACATATAGCTGGCAAAGATACTGCCAAACAGATGTGGGATGCTCTCTCCACATTAAATCAGGGAACATTCGAGCAAATGAAGATGTTTCTTGAGAAGCTGAGATGCATCCAGATGCAAAAGGGGGAAGGCATAGATCCCTTCCTTATTAGGATTGAGGGGGTCTGAGACCAATTGTCAGTGGCTGGGGCAACACCTCAACCCCCAGAGCTAGTGCTATTAGCACTCAACAGTGTCTCAAAGGAGTGGCAGGTCTTTTTCCAAAGCATATTGGGCAGAGATAAGCTACCAAAGTGGGATAGGATGTGGGCCAATTTGCAGCAGGAGGAGTTGAAACAAGCTTTGTTAAAGAGCTCCATCAGTGGTATAAGCAACAATGGATCGAAGATGGTGAAGGAAGAGAATGTGGCCCTCCCATCAAAGGGTCGCAGTCAAGGACATGGGGAGCAAAGAAAGAAGAAGAAGGACCCGTTAAAGGTCAAATGCTTCAAATGTTGTGAGCTTGGTCACTACAGTACCTAGTGTCCTCTCAGA
>APFE030031262.1:40612-64192 GCA_000404065.3 Pinus taeda | reverse complement strand
TGATGATGATCCAGAGATTGATCGACATGATCTTGGCTCCTTTGGCAGTAGCTACTAGCCAGTAGTACTTTTGTTGTAGTCTTGTAAAGGCCATTTCTAGCCTCCTTGGTTATGTGTTTTTTGTTTTGAGTCTTTGATCATGTATGACAGTTGACTATGTATTGCCATTGGGTACCATTTTGATATAATAGATTGATTCATGAGCCTACTTTGATCATATGTTGTCTTCCATCTATATTATAATGCTGTGTGTTTGGAAACATGAATGAAAATCTTTAAAATTATGTTTAAAATCTTCAAAATTATGTTTTTTATAAAAAAATAAATATTTAATGTATTTTTTACAACGACCGAGTCATTGAAAACGAGCCGGCCGAGTCATTACCGTTTCGGAGTCGGAGTCGGAGTCATTTGCTCGGCCGAGTCGGAGTTGGAGTCGGAGTTTTAAAACTATGGTAAGGACGCCCCTGAATGCAGTCTCAGAAGACTGGGAAGTATTTGTCCAGAGTATACTGGGCAGAGGTACACTTTCACCTTGGGATGAGATGTGAGCAGCTCTTCGCTAGGAAGAGATCAGACGGCAGTCAAAGACGAGTAGCAGCAGCAAGGGGATCAAAGTCAAGCAAAAGGAGGAAGATGTTGCCCTAGCATATGAGGGAAAGCAGGAAAAGAGGGAGAAGAAGGATCTCTCCAAGATCAAGTGCTTCCACTGTGGGGAGCTGGGTCATTATGCAACCCAGTGTCCAAGGAAGAAGAGTAAGGGAGAGTCTTCCAAGACTAAGGCAGCGCCAGCATGGGCAGAGAAGGAAGTTTTGACAGACGATGATTGTTGCATGACTGCACATGCGCCACATGAGCAGAAGTGCAAAGACATCAAGCTATAGTTAGGCGGACTACAAGGGATGAGGGGTAGGATCCTCGAGGTACCCAACCTCTTGGATTAGACCTTACTATGGGAGTCCCGAAGAGTAGCAGGACTGGCTGAGTTAGGTAGAGACAAATGTGGATGGAGCGGCAGAGGGAGCTATAGTGCAGGAGTATCGAGATAGTGCAAGGCCAGCAGGTTGCAGCAGTGCAAGAGGCACGGTAGTGTTGCACTAGCACAGGATGGCACAGAGAGGTGTGCAACGGTGCGAGATGTAGGGAGTTGTTGCAGCAACGCAAAGGTCAGAGAGGGAGCACTTGTCAACGGCAAAGGGAGCTTCAGCATCAATGGGTGTCTCTGGCCCAAGAGGGAGGTCAGATTGGGAGATCAGTTACTTACTTCTCAGTAACTAAGTTGAAGTGCAGCAGTGGGCAGCATGATGTAGCATGATGAGAGGAGGTGGACTGTGGATGCAATGCTGGGAGAAAGGACCAGCAACAGCACAGATGTAGAGGGACTTGTCGTACAGATGCAGCAGTGGCAGTGGAAAAACCATGGGCAGCAGTACAGGATGCAGCAGTGCAAAGGATGTTGGGTAGGAAGGCCTAGCATCAACACAGGTATCGATGTCGGATGATCAGAGTAATACTCAGTGAGGAGTATTGCTAGAGCAAAGTCCTCACTAAGAGGGAGTGTTGATTTTGGGTAGCATCGGATGTGCTCTAACCACGAAATTTGGTGGAGAGGTTGGGGTACATGAAATCTCCAATACCCAAAAAGGGTTTGGGTAGATTCTAAACAGTTCAGGAGATATTAAAATAATTAAAAATTTTAATGGAGTCCCTAAGTCTACACTTAGGGAAAATAAAATATTAATGTGGCCTGATATGAAACTGTGCTAGAATGGTTCAAAAGACATGGATCAAGCCAAATCTAATCTTAGTCGTTGATTAGGGACTTAATCTCAATTGTTGATATGTCAACAGGAAAAGTATAAGAGGAGGATTGAGGGTCACTTGGAGAGTACACCAGATGATCAGTCATTCTATTCTCTAGAACGGGGTTTGCTAAGAGAGATAGAATTAGTGATTGGGAGTTACGCTGAGGGGCATTGAGTACAGAGAGGCAGAGAGGCAAAGATAGTGTCAGGAGAGCAGCGCAGTAGCTGGGGAGAGGATGCAGAGCCAGCCAAGGCTCATGCAAGGCCACGCAGAGGCAGTCGAGAGCTGCGTAGAGCCTCAGAGAGGCCAGCGTTGCTGACACAGAGGGCCAAAAGGCTGATGCAGGGCCTCCTAAGGTTGATGCAAACCCATCCGGGGTGATGCAAGGCCAGCGCTGGGCAGAAAGGGGCTGACACAGGCCAGCAAAGGCTGACGTTGGGGTTTCTAGGGCAGATTGGTGCTGAGGAGCTACCAGAAGGATTATCCGGGGTTTCAGCCAAGAGATTTGTCTCAAACTGAGAGGTATTACTGCCAAGGAAATTCTCTGTTGGGTAGGCCAATTTCAGCACCTAGATTGTACTCTGATGTTGCTCAATAAGAAAACCCTTAGATAGTTGCACCAGTTTTCCCACATTGGATTTTTCCAGGGACATTGGTCCAAAAATAATGGTGTCATCTAGTGTGATTGTTTCTATTTCCTTTAGTTGTTGATTTGTAATATGTTGAGCATGCGCTAGTGTTTATTTTCAGTCTTTACATTGTAAATAACTTGTTAAGTAACATAACAAGTAGGTAGGAATAAATCAGATAAAGTGCATGGAGGGTTTCTAACTAAGTAGACTTAGAAACTTCAACAATGTGCGTTAGGTATTCACTTACACCTTTCAATAATTCATTTGTTTATCTTTTCTTGACAATTTTCATAATAAGTTAATATGCATACTAGCGCAGTGGATGTGATGCATGCATATGTAGCTATCATATACATGTTTCGTATGCATGCTAATACTCTTATGTTGCCTATAATTTGAGATGATCATTATATACACCCCTCCTTCATAAGGCTTCCTTATGAAGTTAGGTTATATAAAGTATATTAGTAATTATTTAGCAATTAGTATAATCATGTAAGGATTGTTTTCCATTATTGAATTTTTGTTTAATGCGAGGACACTTTAAAATTTTGTTTTGAAGACCTATAGTTTTACAATCTTTATAGTCATGCCTGCCCTAGCCGGGTTCCCAAGCTATTCGAGAATCATCCTATCCTTCCTAAAATCTCTTCCGCTCCCATCCTATCCATCCTCTACTGGACTATGCCATGGCGTCTGACCTAACCATTCATAGACCTTAGGTCAATATAACTGATGCCATGGCATAGTCCAATAGAGGGGTCTATGAATGGTTAGGTCAGTATAACTGACACCATGGCATAGTCCAGTAGAGGATGGATAGGATGGGAGCGGAAGAGATTAGGAAAAATAGGATGATTCTCGAATAGCTTGGGAACCCAGATGGGACAGGGCATGACTATAAAGGTTGTAAAACTATAAGTCTTCAAAACACAATTTGCTTATGGTCTATGAATGGCTAAATCAGTATAACCGATGCCATGGCATAGTCCAGTAGAGGATGGATAGGATGGAAGCGGAAGAGATTAGGAAGGATAGAATGATTCTCGAATAGCTTGGTAACCCGGATGGGGCAAGGCATGACTATAAAGGTTGTAAAACTATAAGTCTTCAAAACACAATTTTAAAGTGTCCTCGCATTAAACAAAAATTCAATTCTGGAATACAACCCTTACGTGATTATACTAATTGCTAAATACTTACTAGTATACTTTATATAATCTAACTCTGAGACGAAGTTTTCTCAAGAAAGAGTGTATGTAATGGCCATCTCAAATTATGGGCAGCATAAGAATATTAACATGTGTACAAAACATGCATATGATAGCTACATATGCATGTCGCATGCACTGTGCTAGTATACATATTAACTTCTTATGAAAATTGTCAAGAAAAGATAAACAAATTAATTATTGAAAGTTCTAAGTGAATCCCTAATGCACATAAATATTAAATATATTGAGTGAGGTACTTAATGTATGTACCACTCTTATAATATATATAACTATACAAGATAAAAAAAGATTAACAAAAAAATATGACAATTATTGCACAAATAAGGGGATATATTACTTATTTATGTGCCCATAAATAACTTTAATTTAATGCATTTTATACAAATAGCGCGGAATACAATACATTAATATATTTGAATTAATATATTATATTATATTATTTTTATATATAGTATTATATATATTATTAAATTTTATATAAACTAAAAGGAGAATATCAAATCTACAAACTATACAAACTTAAAAGAATCCATAATATATATAAAGTCAAAAGGGAACATAATATAAAGTCAAAAGGAATCATAAAGTAAACAACGAATACAATAAAAGTATAAATGTTTTACATTAAAAGAAATTCGCTGTCAACTGTTAATGCAGGTGGCAGATGCCTGCTTAGACTTCAGCTAGAGTTTATCACCTTATCCCCTCGCTGGAGGAACCTCAAACAGGGAGACACGATTTGGAGGCAGAGCAAGATTCTATACAAGGTGGGAAAGGCATTTTAGGAAAGGAGTTCATTTTTTTTTGAGAGAGAGAATTATGTGAAACCATAAGAGAATTTGGGAAGAGTGGGAATTTCTAACAGAATTACAGAGATTGAGCTTGATTGTTTTGAAATTTTGGACACGGGGGCCAGAAGATTTGTCTTCTGGATCTGGGGACTGTACAGGTAGACCCCAGATAGGCTGGGGGTAAAGGGCGGTTTGGTAACTACAGCAGCGGGAACAACCACAGTCTAAAACACCTTCAACTGATTCCAAGTATTCTTCTGCAATTTTAAATTTTAAATTTTGATTCCTGTCTGGTTGAAATTTGTAGTCAGGGTTCTACACACAAAGAATATAATGCTGTAAGTAAAACTAAATATTATGCCAAATTCTGATAATAGACCAAGATCTCAATAGTTTGAGGAATATTAGCAGATAGCACAAGAAATGGTTATGTACTACGATAGTAAATCTGCTAAAGACAACTGGCTGTAATCATGTCCTGAATTGTTGAATGCTTGCAAGTATGCAACAGAAATGGATAAGAACTATTTGTGATATTTAGCAGTAACAGAAAGGCAATGTACTTACGTGGATGTCATATACTCTTCATACCAGAAGTAATCCATCACATATAACTGTAAGGGAAATCAGTAAGTCAAATGGACGAAGCAAGTCATTTTCACACTGCCAGCCATACATGCACTAACATAGCTAATTGCCCATCAAAGTGATGAAAAATACAGAAAGATGATCAATAAGGTTGCAGGCTAATATAAGGGTATATACCAAACAAAATATCTGATAAAGGATCATTGAAAGGTTTAATGAATCCTTCAGTTGGAAGGCCTTTGCTGCAACTGATAGATTTATGATGAGCCAACCAATCATCCCAGAACGAATGAGAAGGAATCTGCATGAAAACAATAAACAGGTCTGAGAACGCACATCAAAACACAGTATACAATAGCAATAGGCTATTCTCTGGCACAATTGGATAGTAAAGAACAATAAACACTCACATTTGGTAAAAGGAAATTAGAATGCATCAAAGTCATAAGTGATGAAAAATATCATCCCAGTAGAAAATAAGTGCAAACACAAATTCAAGCATCTGTAAGAGAATCGTGATTACAATGAAAGGTACAATAAAATAATTGCATTGCATAAATATTTTACAGAGCTCTTAAAACAAAAAGTTCATGATTAGTAACATGCACACAAAATCACAACTTAAGGTTGACACAACATATTATTATAATGTTAATACCATGTAATATTATTTGGGTTTGCACACTTATTATGATAAAGTCACAATGTAATGTTGAGTACTGATGTATACAGAAAAATATTTACATCAGCCGCAAAAAAAGGAAACAGAAGGGTATATGCAACACAATTTATATTCTACTCTTTGCTGCAACTAAAACAGCTATAAAATCAGAATAAGAGGCATGATATACCAATTTGGCATCCTTAACCAGTCATGCTCCTTTAGTGAGCAGTTGCATACATACCTCATCTCTGCATAACTGACAAAAACGCGGCCAAAGAATTGACCGTGTGTTCAAATACATATTTGCAGTAGAATTTCCAAAGAACAAACAATGTGAAAACAATCAAACAGTGCCAAATACCAGCAAGGGAATTCCAAATCATAGATCTGGAATCTCCCAACAAAACTTCCCTCCAATGCAAATACCCCTGAAGAATGCCTGCCAGCTGAGGTTGAACCAGTTCCCAACAAGACCTCAAAAAGGCACATTCCCACAAATATGCTTCAACATTCCTACCTTTGGATAAGAGGAGTAAAGGCCACTCTTGGCCAAATGAGATTTGGAAGAGAAACCATCATAGATAACAAACCAAGAAAACACATGAAGCTTATAGCGAACCCTTATAGACCAAACACCGTGCAACCCTCAAATCCATCAGGTCACAGCATCTAATGCAACCCACCAATAATAAGAACTAGACCTAGCACATGCCTCTAATGCAGAATAGAATAAAGTCTGTGTTAATCGTATTGAGTAAAAGGACATCAGAAACTCCACTCCAAATTCCACCAGAAGGGGCCTATAATATCAATATTCATCTTGTAAATATCATCCTGAGGAATGAGCGCAAAGAACTCTGTGAAAATGGACCAATAGATAAGATAAGACAAGATAACATAATTATATTAGTGTCCAATAAATAGCCGCTAAAGTAGGTCAATGGGGCTGTTAGTTACTATTACCTCAAAATCTAGCAGCCTAGTGCAAAGTGTTGATTTTATTGTAGCTTTGATCTGTATTCAAATCGGCCCAAAACAAAGAAATTTATATTTTGAGTTTTCGCCTCCAAAAATACAAGTCGGCTCCATATTGTTCAAATTGGCTAGCCCCAAAGGACACACCTATTTGTGCTCATTAGATTACTATATAACGACAATTTGTCCTCCTCCTCTTGGCACAAATTCGGATCACTCATTTCCTAAGTTGCACGAAACGGGGAAATGGGTCCGAGTTTCCGAAACGGGAAGCGATACGAAACGCGGCCTCCCCAAATTTTGGAAACGGGGAAACGCGAATATATATATATATATGTGTGTGTGTGTGTGTGTGTGTGTGTGTGCAATCATAAACCATAAATGATACATTATAATTTATTACACTTAAACATTAAGATTTAATTTACATCACATTTACTCATGAATGATCACATAATGAAAATAAAAATATCGGAATATCCAAAATGTCAAAATCAGCCTTTATTTATATTAATATATGAGGCTTCAAGTACAATAAAGACTATAAGGTTGCAAGAGAGAGATCCAAATCAGGATTTTCTGCATCTACATCCCATTCTTTAGAAGGACCATTGTTGTATTGGGAGTCTCCTCCTACATAGTTGAACAACCTTAGTGTTCTTGATTAAATACACGTTTCATACCCTAGTACCCTACATGATCTTGATTATTGGGAGTTTCCCCTGCATAGAGGGCTTGGTTCTCTTGATTAAATACAAGTTCCATACCCTAGTACATGATAAAATCCAATGGAAACATTGCAATCCCTCCAATCCTGAAAAACAAATAAATCTGCTGGATTTTGAGTGAGATCTAAAATTCTACTTTCTCCATATGAAATCCAATGAGGGCGAAACCAATCTCAAACATCTTGAGTCATTTCATGGTAATGTTAAAAATTTAAGTAAAAGGATGAAAATGAAAAATAAAGGAGAATATCACTTTTACTTTAAGAATTTAACATTACCATGAACTGCATATCCTTCAAACTTCTTGATGAACTGCATATCAACACTAGGGCAAAAATTCACTTTTATAACTTTAGACACGCATCTAGAAGCAACAAGAAGTCACTAACATACCCTAAAAGTAAATAAAAAACAAATTAAAAATAAAAAATAAAAAAAACACAAGTTAATGAGGAAACATGGGTCGTACGGCCCTGAAACGCGTTTCTGGTCGTACTGGCCACGTTTCCGTTTTGGGAAACGTGGCAGTACGGCTGGAAACACGTTTCACGGCCGTACCAAACACGTTTCCATGTTTCGTACCTGTTTCTGTACGGAAACGGACCTCTATACCACGTTTCCTGCAACATAGGTAATAAGTAATGCCTAGAGAAGTTGTATGGTGTATGAGTAATAAAATTTGCACCTCTCACCCTCAACTTTCTACTATGACACACTTTGAGGGGTTAAAAATGTGTTTTGAACCCTCAAACACACTTTTCCTAAGTTTAGTGGAAAATCTGGCAATTAATTAAGCCAGAAATTAAATAAATGGAGAAAAATAAATATCCACACATGCTAAATGTTGTGGAAATGAGGTGGAAAATTATGGAGGAGTCAAAATGAAGTCCCAAGGTGATGTGGACTCCTAAAATCAAGGAAAGGACATGTGTTCAAATAAAATTGAATTTTTGGCATTAAATGAGAAAGTTGTTTACTTGGAAATTCGAATTTTTGAAGTTAATGCACATTTGGGAGGATTTTGGAGAATATTTGGTGGAGATTTTTGTGGGAAATTGTCCCCACATAGGTTACCACCCATCTGCACTTGTCATTCCATCATAAAATTCGAATTTGGCACATAAGGGAAGAAGAAAACGATGTCCACTTGCCAGAATTCGATTGTTACACTTGGCATTGGAGCCCCATTCAACAAATTTGAATTTTTCTTTGGGATTGTCACCTCATGCCATTTGTTTAATCACTTCAACATTGAGATTTGCTCCCAACTCTCTATATAATGAAGCCATGAACTCTCATATTGTATGATGTTATGAGCTATTGTGCTTGGAAAAGCTCTGCTCTTATGTACACTTGTTCTCAATTGCAATAAAAGATTCTGCAGTCTATTCATGAGTTGTTTGTTTGGAGTATGAAGATTGATTCACTATTGGTATAATTTCCTTTGCTTATGCTTTGATTTATTTTATTTCCATATGCTCTTGTAGATTTGTTAATGTAAAGCTATCTTGCATTGGCAATTGATTTAGGAGTATGCTCTAGGTGTGGAAATCTTTAGTTATTTTCCAATAAATTTCTAGAGTTTTCTTATCATTGCTTATTTGCTAAATCTATATGGGACTAATTTTTTTATTGAAGTTTTGTAGAGGAAAATCTTTGTTGGACACTTAATCCTCTAAGGGTTGGTGTGGAAGCTGAACAATGAAAGGGAGTCCAAGGGACCACTTGGAATATGAAACCAAGGGTCACTCCTATGTATTATAAATATGTATCATTGTGAATAAGATACACAACTCAATGTTTATCTTTCATATTCTGCCTCCGCCATGTATGTGTTTAACATGGTGTGAGAGCGTAGGCCCTAGGCATTTTTAAATTCTTTCAGCTCTGCATCCTTTCCATAACTTGTCTGCCATTTCTCTGTTTGGCCTGTTAGCTATAAAAATAATGTTACTCTGCTCCACCTTGGTGTTTGTATGGTAAATTATTTATCTGCTCTGCGTGCCATTCTACTCAATGTTCTTCTGTGATTCACTCGGCCCATGAGACTATGTCTGCATTTCCTATCAACACATTGCAATTTTCAGAATCCCTGACAAAGGGATTTAGAAGGGTGTTATTTAATAGAAACGACTATCAAGACTCGGATTCAGAAGGGTTTGATGAAGGAGCCAGTGAAAAGACGATCAGCTTCAAAAATGCTGCCAGGCTCCTTGCAATAATGTCTGTAATTTAGTGGAGTTTATCAGTGCAGCCACAAACAATTTATTCGAGCTTGAAAGTTATTTATATATGTTTGGGATTCATGACATTTGACTAAGTATAAGTATAGGAGTTTTTATATCCCAACTTGCTGAATGCCATTCCTTTTTACTGTATTTGTTTGTTCCTATGATTTTGCAAGGTGTTTTACCTAATCAGTTTTATGTCTATTTTTTGTTTAAGAAACATTATATTTGCATTTAATGTACAGTGGTAGTGGACAGGCCGAAGCGTGAACATTATTTTGGAGCAAAACTTTGACTTTAAGGAGGATCATTTACAATACGATTTATTTACATGCAAGGACATTTGGTCACTTTCTTTAGAAAGAAAATTTGGGCAAGAACAATTTCCTATCTTAGAACTAGCGAAGATTAACAGGCTAGAATTGTGAGAAGCCTTGTGTAGCCAACCACGTTTTGGAATGAATTATTGAAAGAACATAGTTGGAGATGCTATAGTTAGCGATTGTACATTATAGATGAATGGATTTTCAATCATTGCAGTGTGCACATTATTAATGGTATTTATATGAGACATCTTATCTTGATTTCAAATTTTTGACAGACCTGAGCTCTGAGAGTGTGAGTGTGAGAGCTGGAGAGGAAATATGTGAGAAAGAAAATTTTCACTAAGATTTCATCCATCCATTGCAATGACATTGTTCAGTAAAATGCTTAATACTTCAACCATGGTTTTTATAATAAACATTGGCTTAATGACACTGCTTTCATTAGTGATGGTTGGCATTTCTAATTCTCTTGTATTTTGAACGAAGATTTATATTTCAAAAGTTGTCCGCGACACGAATCATAGTTTCATTGATGTTGGTGGATGTGCATAGTTCTATGTGCATTGAACGTTGAGTGGAGTTATCAAATGGAGCTGTACACTGATGCATTGGTTCATGATCTTGCTCCTCCACAGTGAAAATAAAAAATTGTGAAATGCATATGTATCTGTGCGTCTGTGCTGCATTGAAAAGGTTGTTTGGTTGGTTGTTGCATTGAAGGGCTGTTCCATTTATCGGTATTAACGCTTCTAGAGTCTGAAGAACTGTGCTCCTAGAATTTGAAATCACTGTTGCAGAGAAGAGTTTGCAATCTACAAAAAAAATGGATTATTTTTTGGTAAAAGTTGATTTTCTGGTGACATTGATTTGAAGCCTATGATATTTTTAGCTGCTCCCCTTTTTTATTCTTGATTTGTTAGAAATATGGCCAGACTGGATTGAATATTAGAGTTGTTGAATACTTTAATACATTCTATTATTGATGGGATGGTAAAAATCAACAAGGATATTATGTTTGATATTAGAATGTGTACAAGATGCACAAGAACAGATTGATTTTTTGCGACTTGAATCTTAGTTCCAGCGAGATGAGCTTCAGCAGATTTGTCATTCTAAATTGTTTTCTGCTCAAAACGTGTTTTGTTCAAGGTTAAAACAAACACCCATCAACAGCCAACAAGTGATGAAATTAGTAAGATTGAGGTTGATTCAGATCCAGTACCCAATGAAGCAAAAAAATTGCATGCAGAAGTAGAAATTCAGCGTGCACTTCCCAAGCAAATGATCAGACCTTGTGAAGAGCTTGTCCACAACAAGCACAAAACAGGTCTTGGATATGATAACGAGGCATCCTTTCATATTCCAAACCAGTGTTGAAAATATTGGTATCGGCAAAATATCGGCGAGGGTCCATAAAACATCTTATCGGTAATATCGGTGAAAATATCAACAAAATATCGGCAAGCATAAAAAATATTTTTTTCAAAATTTTAAACATAGCCGATATTTTGTTGATATTTTCAAAATATCGTGATATTTTGCTGATATTTGCCGATATTTTGGAAATATCGCGATATTTTCAAAACAGAAAATATCGCGATATTTTCTTGGTGATATATCATTTCGCTGAAAATATCGTGACATTTTCGAATATCACAGATATCGTCAATTTTATCAACAGTAGAATCTAGACTATTCCAAGCCCATTCAATTTCAATGTGCTGGGTTTCTTCATGGCAGTTCACCTTCACTTATCCCAGATTCTGCTCCTCATCATTCGTAGTCAAAAGTTGTTAAATGCCAACATTGTGGTTGAGTTGACCATATGAAAGATCACTGTTTTGATCTTCATCCATGTGAGCACTGTCATAAAACTACTCATTCTTCAAACAAATGCTTCAAAAGCAAGCCTTCTGCAAGAACAAAGATTCATCTTGGATGGATTGCTTCTTGACAATGGGCTTCAACATCCAAGAAGATATTTCAGTCATATGTCCAAACTTGTTCTAGAGTATTGAATTGTCTTGCAGTTGCGTTTTCGCCATCTTCTCACCTTGTATCTGATAGGGGGGAAGTGATGGTCATCTACAAGCTTCAAAGCCACATCAAGCGAGCCTGAGCCATAACCTACCATACTAGTTTCAGAGTTGTAGCCAGAGACAAAGATGCCCCTGAGCATGCCTTCGGTCGATGATCAACCTTAAACCATCACAGGTTGAGACGTCCCTTTTCAGGTTGAGGTTCTCCCTTTTTATGTGGGGTGAGACCTTCCTTTCAAGGTTGAAGGTTTCCCTTTTCAAAACATGAGGAGCACTTCCTTTAGTAGAAAACGTCAGCTTCATGTCAGATTTGGAAGAGTCCTGGGAACTGCACTAAGCATTCTAGTGTTGATGGTCATCCTTAAACCACCCCCCTTATACCAACATTTCAAAGCGCACATTGAACCTAGTGCTGCCATGCATTTTTTTGCACATTTTGTATTACAACTCTCTTTTTGGACTCATACATACCCCTTTGGATTAAGGGGGGAATTTTGGACACCTAATCCTCTACGAGTTGGTGTGGAAGTTGAACAATCAAAGGGAATCCAAGGGACCACTTGGAATATGAAACCAAGGGTCACTCCTATGTATTATAAATATGTATCATTGTGAATAAGATACGCAACTCAATGTTTATCTTTCCAATTCTGCCTCCGCGATGTATGTGTTTAACAATCTTGTTGGGATTCAAATATCAAATGTGAGGGAAGTCTTTGGAGAGACCAACCCACTCTTGACACATTCTCCAAAGAGCTTTCATTGGTTTTTTGAATTTCCATAGTTTTATCTTATAAAGTGGTTTCTTGCAGATATTTTCTTGGACATAGCTTGTGTACAAGCAAATACTTCTAAACTTAAATCTCTTTTAAAAAATTGTGCTTTCATTGATTTATTTTAAGAGCATTTTTCAAGCTATGCAAGTGATGGGGTTCAAACTTCACTTCCATCACTTGATTTGGTTTTGTACATTATTTTGTATTATACTTGTTCATTTTATATGCGTTTTACACTAATTTTGTCTTGGTTTGGCAGCCCATAGTTGGAGTTTTATTGGAGTTTTGACAACAAGTGCCTTGAGGAAAGACCATTGAAAACTCTATCTTTCTTGTAGGACCTCTCAAGCACCCAAGATCTATTCTAAGGACGCCGTGGACACTAGAAGGAGCTGCAAAGAAGGCTAGACCGTGGGCCTTTGGGAGCTTGTAATTTTCTGATTTTAGAAGGACTTCATTGCCCTTTGAGGTTGCCATAGTTTGGAGGGATATTCTAGCTATTTCTAGCTCTCATCTTGTACAAATCCCCTTCATCTTTTGGGCAGCCCTTTAAGAGGCTTTTACACCATTGTAATATCTTAATAAAATATCTATTTGTTTCTTTTCTTGTGGGAGCTTGGGTTTACCCAAGGCATCCTTTCTCCTTATTTAGAAGGAGGATTTTGTGTGGGTGGATTAGTTTTGACATCTCATCTTTTCTAACTTTCCTTTTTAGCTCATTTTGCATGCTCTAAAATTAACATAACCTCACCATCACGTTTCAATTTCTAAGTTTAGTTTTGCTACATGTTTCATTTGATGCTTTGCCTTTTATTCATTTTGCTTTGAAATATAAGTTGATATTTTTCTTTAGAGCAACTCATTTCTTACATGCAAGTATTTTAATTTGTGTAGCAAGTTTAATTTAGTTGTCTAACATTTGCTCTTTTTACAATTTGCCTCACTATAGGCTCATTTGTGGTTTTGTTAATTTACTTTCAAAGCATACCTTACAAGCAAGCTTTCACTTTTTAGCTTCATTTCATTTTCAATTGCTATAAGTTTATGGTTGCGACATTACTTGGAGCAATTTACAATTCCATTTATTTATGAAGCTTATGTTTATATGTCTTGTACAACTTTGAGAGAATTTTTTCAAGTTACATCATTGTGAGCATTTCCATCTACTTGAGGCAATTTCCTTTTTCGCAAAATAAACTTACTTGCAACACTTTATTTCACTTACAAGCTAATTTCCTTTTTTCAATTGAAGTTACATTTGCAATTTACTTTGAACATTATCTCATTTCCATTATTTTGAAGCATTGCAAATCTCCTTGGGAAAACTTACTTGCATATCATTTACAAATTCTAGCATAGTTTGCATTTTAACTCAATTAACCTCCAAGCATAAGCTTTGTTGATAGAAAGTATAGGGAAAAAGACTTTCTTGGAAAGTTCTTCCATTTGGTATGAAGTAAGGTAAAATTGTTGTGACCTTGCAGTTATGAAGGTGTCTTGTTCCCTTGTAAGAACGAAGGCACATGCTGGCTCATTAGACTCAGGAGACAAATATCGTTAATAACACCTCCGTGCCCTCCCCCCCTCTTTCTTACAGTCACCCCAAGTTTTACCCTTTGGTAAGAGCTCAAGAGGAAGACTTCTCATTTAGATTATGCATTTTAGATTAAAATAACCAAGATTAATTGCATTCAAATCTAGTATAGGCGCATCTCATGCTAATACATCTTCTGATTTCACTTGCAATTGTCCATTTTACTTGTAATTATTGAATATTTTATATTGGCAAGCATTGCTTCATTTTCCTTTTGCAAGTAGAACACTAATTGCTTTTCCTTTTACAAGATATGTCTATATGCTTTGATTTGGGCATTGATTATATTTTGAAAGTATTTCCTATCTTGTATCGGTTATTGTGCCAACATTTTTACTCCATTTCAAGATTGCTTTGCTTTCATTTTTGGAAGCATTCTGCTTCTGTTTTGAGCAAATGTATCTTTCATTCTTGTTGAGCAATTTATCTTAAGGCACTGGTTTTATGGTTTTATTATGGTAATGACTTTTATTGCTCATATCATATTTTTCTCATAATTCTTAAAAGTAATCCACTTTCACTTTAACATCTCTCCTAGAACCTCACATTTCTTTTATCTTAGTTTTCCATATTAGGGACCACCCTCCATAGCTAATCTAGGAGATAGCTTAAATAGAGAGAGAGGGGATTTA
This sequence comes from Pinus taeda, assembly GCA_000404065.3. Lineage (NCBI taxonomy): Eukaryota > Viridiplantae > Streptophyta > Pinopsida > Pinales > Pinaceae > Pinus > Pinus taeda. Next base: position 49,178 of record APFE030031262.1, on the reverse strand, counting down.
GTGTGACAACCCTTTCTCTTAATTCCCTTGCCACCAACCACACCTTGTGGGGTTGAAAGCTTTTCTCACTGATTTGTAGGTAGGTGTAGGCAGTAGGGTTAACATGCTGCAACTAACCATGGAGCACATGGTTCATACAAGACTGAAATGTGGCTGGTGTGTTGGTTAGCTCGAAGGGCATCACCACAAACTCAAAGTGCCCATAGTGACAACGAAAGGCAGTCTTGGGGATGTCTTGCTCCCTCATCTGGATCTGGTGATACCCCGAGCACAAGTCTATCTTAGAGAAGTACCTCACTCCTCTAAGCTTGTCCATCAACTCATCAATGTGCGGGATGGGATATCTATTCTTCAACATCTTCTTGTTGAGGGCTCTGTAGTCTATACATATACGGAGAGTCCCATCCTTGTTCTTCATTGACACCACGAAAGAAGCAAAGGGACTCGAACTAGGCCTGATGTGCCCCAATCTCAGTAGCTCTTCTATCGCCCTCTCAATCTTGTCCGGATAGGCTTTGGGGTGCTCATAGGGAGTAGTAGTGACTGTGTGCACCCCCTCCTCCAACTCAATAATGTGCTCGAGCCCTCTGTCTAGTGGCGTGCCTGGAGGAATCTCCCCCAAAACCCCTTGATGCCTCTCCATTAAGGCGAATATGTTTGGATGCACTGGTCGTGTTTGAGTCCCTGTCTCTGAAATCCCGAGCTCCATTGCCCACTCTATGTCCCCATGTCGTAAATTTGCCTCCTTTCGATGAGTGAAGACTGTTTGGGGTGGGTAGGAGTGCATTCCCCTCATCACTACCGACTTCCTATTTGGACTTGTAAACTCCATCACCAACTACTACCAATCAATGGTGACCCTCCCGAATGAATACAATCGCTGGACACCCAACACCACGTTGGTGTCTGGAACATCAACCATAAAGAAATGGTTAGTGACAAAGTAGTTCCCCATCGTCAGAGTCAAGCTAGGGACATACTTTGTCCACTGCATCGTTTGGTCTCTTGGCACCAGTACTGAGAACCCCTCAAATGTCTCTGTGTGAATTCCCCTCCGCTCCACTATCTGTGCATCGATAAAGTTGTGGGTGGCCCCATTGTTTACTAGGACTAACACACGCTGCCCCTGTACAGTACCTCCGATCTTGAGAGTCAAGTACTTCGAGACTCCCTGAAGTGAAGCGAGAACTCCCCTAGATGGAGCAATTGGTCCTCCTCCATGGGGTGGTGGTGGTGCTCCCCATGATGACTGCACTCCTTCATCTCCTTGGTTTGCACCTAGCTCAACCTCCTCATCCAGCTCACTATCTGAATATACCTTGATATAATGGGCTTTGCCCTTGGTGCACTTGTGCCCTGGTGCCCAAGGCTCCTGGCACATGAAGCATAGATTACTCCTCCTGAGATCCCTCCTAGTCTCCTCATCCAAATGGCCACGTCTGCTCTCCCTTTGAGGTGGGCGATTGTCTCGGTTCCCCTGTGGAGTGGTAGGTCTGGTGGGTGCCAAGGCCTTGGTCTTGGGCACTGCGTCAATCATGTCTAGGGTCTTGGAAATATCATCCAATAAGGATGTGGGCTTGTAGGCCGTCACCCAACCATGCAATGGCTCAGTTAGCCCCTCCACAAACAACATGATTAACTAGCCCTTCAATATATTCGACACCATCATGATCAACCTCTGGAATTCTGAAATATAGACCTCTACGTTACCTGTCTGCCTCAGGTGGGCCAACTTCCTGAAATGTTGCTCAAGGTCCTTCCTCTCGAACCACTTAATCAGTCTCCACCCGTGGTATCGCCACTCTTGTGCATCTCCCTCTAGGTGTAGTGTACCAAACTGGATCGCGTTCGTCTCTTGCGTGGGGTTCAGGTGAAAATAGGTATCTAACTTCTGAACCCACGCCTTGGCTGAGCTTTTGGCCAGCCCATCATAATTGGGGAATGTGACCTTCCCCGCTATCTTTTGCATCTCCTGACTAGACTGTCCCCCTCTATAGTGCGTTCTAGCCCCAATGGTGCGTCTCTCTTTGAGGTGGATGTATTTCCCAAAGGACATCACTCTCCTAATCCTGGGGTCTAGTCCCTTCTACTCATCAATACCAGATGCAATCGAGTTAACCAAATCTGCAATTGGCTCAGGTTTCCTCTCTTGCTCTAGCTTGTCCACAAAATGGGGCATGGTAGGATGACTTGTTTGGCCATGCAGAGGTGTGTGAGTGGGATGATATGTATGACTTCCTCCCCCTACTCTGGAACGCCCATCACCTTGGGGTTTTTCCTCTGGCCTCCCATTAACCTGTAAACCCATCACCTGCTATATCGTGTCCATCATACGCTGCCCCTGCCTCAACATCTGTTGATTCATCCTCAACAACTCCAGGATCTTGATCTGACCTCCTTGTTTGGGCTGTTTGTTGTCCTCTTGGTTATCCATGTGTTCCCTGATGTTTTCCACCTCCGTATCAGAAAATTGGTCTGGTGCTCCCTCTCTACCTTGACGCTTGCCTCCTCCTCTCCCACTGCCCCTTTGAAAGATTACGCCTTGGTATTTGGATGGCATCACCCGCTCTTGTTCCCCACACTGGCCAGGAACATGCTTTGATACCACTGTAATATTCCTAATAGAAATTTACAGAAAATACCAAAGACATGCACTAGCTACAACATAGGAACAACCATAAAATTCTGACAAATAACACATGCAACAACAAATTAAATCTCCATTGGGCAACAACACGAATTCTGAGCCATTTTATTAAGAAGCCATGAAATTTGAGTACAATGGAGAATGGAAAGTGTGCACTTGGGCTTGCTATGAAAATAAAGCAAATACCTAGGTGAGAGTAGCTAGAATTCCCCCCACAAATGGCTCCACAACGCTGTATGTTCCACCTAGAAAATTTCCTGCACTGTTGCTGTAGATTAACTGAAATTCGAGGACCCAAAACACCTTCAAAAATTCTACAAAATTGGGCGCGTATTCCCCAAGGCTAGTGCTACAAAACTCATAAAGGAATTGTGGTAATTCCGACCTCTCGTAATTACCCAATTTTTGGTGCTACGCCCTCCCTGGCAAAAACCGCGTCCCCCACAACTTCAACTACTGAATTTGGCACTTGGCCCTCCTCAATATGCTGTAGAACTGCCTTGGAAATTACCTTTGGAAGAAGTGAGTGGATTTCATTGCAAAACCGGACACAAGTGTGAAGTATCCAACCCCACATATTTTGCCCAATGACACTACTGCGCAAGCCCTTAGAATGGCATGTTTGAACGTTTCAAAAGCTACAACTCCCAACTTTGAAAATCTCCACAAATGCAAGTCCAACCTGAGCAAAATTTCTGCTAAATCCTCCAACCAAAATAATCCTTTTCTCTTCCCCAACTCAGTGGTACGGGTTTGACTCTGCGTCCTCCCTGAAAGTTCAAACTGGCTGAGAAATGGGCCGGAAGGTACTGCAAACTCTAGCAAATTCACCTCCCACGGAATCCAGAAATCCCTCCTTAGGGTGGCACTCAAACTCCACCGAAAGAGAGGTTGGAATTTCTCGGAAATTCCTGTGCTCAAAGCACCGGTTGACTTGGCTATCCACACAAGCAAACTCTAGGTTTGATGAATGAACAAGGAACCCCAAAATCGAGCTTGCCTTTCCCTTTTGTAGCTACTCTCCTCTTCCCAATGTGGTCCCCCCCAAATCGAGCTCCTTTGAGTGTTTTCCCTCCATGTGGGTCAAATTCCTCCTATGGGTTTGATTTTCCCCTTTTGTGTGGTCCCCCACACTCACCCCTTAATATTTGACCCACTTTCCGTAAGTTGCCTTCTTTCCCTCTTTGCAAAATTCCATTCCAAGTCTTCTAACCCAACTCCTAAAGTCCAATGCCAAAATATTTTAATAGTGGACAAAACTGCAAAACTAGAATTACTACTTGGACAAAAATTTAATTATTGGGTATATGACATCTTGGCATGCGAGTTACTCCTCCTTTATGGCATGGATTCATTGCTCCTCTTATATATATGTGCCTCATTCTTTCTTCCCTCACTACTTGTGCATTGTGAAAGAAAAATTCGAACTTGAGAAAGTGTTGGAGAGAGTTTAAGAAGATTGAGAGAGAGAGAGAGGCTTGGAGAGTAAGAGCAAAACTCGGTGAGCCATGGTTGATTCAGTGTTTCAGTGTTGATTCAGTTGAAAGGAAGGTTGATTCAGTGTGTGTATCTGTTGCTGCTACCAATGATCTTCATGCTAGAACTTGTTCAGATTTGGGTGAACTTACTCATTCTCTTGATTTGTCATTGTACTCTGTATCTTTGCTGAACAATTGATTTCTAATAGAAGAAGAATCTGGTTGGGTTTTCCCCTTGTGGGTTTTGCCCTGGTCATTGGACCTGAATTCTCCGTGTCTCATTGTATTCTTGGATGTCTTCTATTGTGCACTTGATTCATGTTCTATCTACAATTGCTTATCTAATATTGAAGCAGAAGAAAGTTTTGTAATAAGTGATTGTTACAGCATAGAACATCAAAATTTCAACAATACAAATGCTTTTTATAACACTGTATTTATTTGAGTGTTGTATTTCTCCAACATTAAGGATACATTTCAAGTTTTGGAGATGAATTTGAATCTTATTCCATTATCCTTCTTAGCCTTTTCTTGCACTCCACTGCTTACATGATATGTTTGCTGATTGAATTGCTTTAGTTATCATGCCCTGCACCAATTATGAAAATTGCTGTACGATAATTTACAAAGGATCTTTTAACATTTATCAATCATCACATTTCGGCAATGAATTATTAAACATTTTAAGAAAGCTTATTTGAAATAATTTGACCAACTTTTTTTTTCAACAATTTATGGACACTCTGCTACAACTATTTAACTTATCAAGGTAAATGCATGGTTGCAGGTACAGGCAAGACTAAGAAATCACACTGAGAAGAGAATTGGACCGCTTGAGATATCTTTATCACAAGAGGATGAACATGGAGGAAAGAGAGCCATTGTTGTCCATGGTCTTTGGACATTGGTAAGGGTGATCTTAATGCTGTTAAGTTCTGAATATTTTTTAGCATTTCCTGGCCATGCCTTCTCTATCAGGTGTTAATTACTATGCAGTAGTTGACATTGCATATATTTGTTAATCTGTCAATGTTCTTAATTTTGTCTCATTTTCCTTTGAGCATTCTCTATGGCCGAAAGAACTATGCCATTGATAATGTTGAAGTCGAAGATATAATATGATAGGAAATGCTAGTAGATTTGGCCTGAGTTCCAGGAAAGAAGCAAGTTGAACAGTGCCATGCTATAAATGGACAACTTCAATGAATTGGTGAGAAAGGGTAAAGACTGAATCAATATTAACTGAAAATGGAATGGAAAAGGATTCATTGGTTAGCTTATATGTCCCTTAGAAGACTTACTATTTGAATATATGTGATTTCCACATTCTCATTTAGCTTAGCATTTGCAAATTTTCAACAAAAAAACTATTATATAAGAATGGGAAAAACAGTGTTTCTGACAAATCTGCAAGAAGACTTCTGATATAAGATAAAGAATAAATCTAAAAGATCACCTAGATTTCAAGAACGTTTTAACCCCATTCATTACGAGAAGCAAGTGTTAAACAGTTTGCATCATCATCAAAGTGAAAACAACAGCCTTTCAAGTGAGATAACAAGCATCTGGGTCTAGTTTAAACTAGATTACTTAAAACACGAAGCTAGAGTACCTAGTTATAGGGATCCGTCTAATCTCATACATTCTAACACCGGTTTCTCTCATACCTTTGTTAGATAGTCATTCCATGTAACTTATCATTGGCAACTTCTTTTTGCAGGTTGTGCCGCAGTTGGAAGCTTTTGGGACTACTGAATTCAATCTGGTAATTTTTTTTTCTATTACTTGGTCTGAGTTTAATTGAGATATGTCCGTTTTATCACATTCAATAACATGGGTAATTTGATTATTTAAAGAATATGGGTAGCTTATAAAACAAGGTTTCTATTCTATGCTTAGCAGATTTTAATCTGCTGAATTTTATTATTATTGGAAGGTTCAAATTTCTTGTTTTCTTGTTGACCTCACATAGTAAGGTATTTGGACCTGTTATGTTGGTAAAATGACAAATGGATGGCCAAACTTATTCAGTGAATGGAACACTTCTTCACTTACTATGAAACTAAATTGAATCAGTGAATGGAACACTTTTTCACTGTTGATTTTGTAGCCTTGGAAGGTATTCTACATTGGCTTGGTGTCTTAGCATGCAGAAGATATCTGATTGCCTCTTTAGATACTTTCTTGGTGGAGTAAGTGATCTTATGATTTATTTCCTGAGGTTAATTTAGGAAAAGTACAATAATTCATCTAATTAATTATTATGGACTATTAGAATAGATAATAATTTTTTTTAAGTGACTTGGACATAATCTCAATGGTGTTGAATTTTGTAGCTATTGTGGGTCTTCATAATTTATATTTTAGCGCTCGAAATGTATAATGTAATTGTAAGACATGTTCTTCATGTCAATTTCATTGATTAGTCCTTGAAAGATTTATTACAAGACATGTTCTTCATGTCAGATTTAAAGGAGAAAATTTCAAAATTTGAATTTTGAATTTTTGGCTCCAAACTAGTCAAGTCACCCCTCCCTCAAGTCAAGTCGGCCCTAGTGAAGAGACACACCCACTCAGATAGGCAGATCACTATATAAAGAGCATTTGACCTTCTCCTCAAAGCACCATTCGACTTCTCACAAGAAAATAATATTCTCGACATCCAAGCGAAGGAGAAGAAGGACAAATTCATCTTAAGAACATTTCTGTCTCTCTTGAATTCACACGCATGAATTTCTGGGCAGGCTGAAATTGTTGAGATTTTTTGTTTGGAGTAAAATAGGCAAAAATCTCTGTAGGTGACAACAATAGAAATTCAGTTCCTAGATTAGCTCCAAGTTGTTGGGAGATGATTAATGCCTCCTATATTTGATGTGAGTGAGTTAATGAGGTTGTTAGATTCTCTATGCTATATAACAGGGAACCATTTAGATGTTTGCTATGAGAGTGTGAGAGTTTTGTGAGGATTTCATTTTGTAATCTCCTGTTTGATTAATAAATTGCCGATGCCTATGTTTGGTGGATGTAGCCCGGATTGGTTGGGTGAAACACGTTAAAAGCTGTGTCTTCTGTGCTTGATTTATCTGTTGTGTTTATTTGTTTATTTGAGTTGTGCATCTGATCTCCAACAAGTGGTATCAGAGCAGTTGGAGGTGGAGGGCGTGCTCAAGGTGGAGCGCTGGCTGCGTTGTTTGAGTTGGAGCGCTGAGAGTTCTGGTCGTGTAAATTGCTGGTCCGCTGTGAGTTCCTGAGCAGAAAGGAAGCAACTCTTCCGGATGAATGCGCGCCGAGGAGAGCAGTATATTGCTGCGTGAACTTGTTTTTTGTTGCTGCGTATCCCTGAAGCCTTTGACTATGCGATGTACTACCTGGTGCATTCGCTGTGCGTTTGATTGGTGCGTAGTGTGGGAATGGTGCCTGGTGCGTAGTGCTCGCAGTGTGATGCTGGTGCGTATTCCATAAAAATTGCTGGTGCTTATTTCATGAAACATTGCTGGTGCGTATTCCATAAAAATTGCTGGTGCGAATTTCATAAAAATTGCTGGTGCTTATTCCATAAAAATTGCTGGTGCGTATTTCATAAAACGTTGTTGGTGCGTATTTAATTAAGTGGAGGTGCGCAGAGAGAATTGTTTGTTACCTGCATTTCATATAAAGGGCAGTTTTTTATTTAAAGCATATAACATATATATGTGCAAAGAAAAGTTGAAACGCATATGTAAAGGGCAGATTTTTTAAAGTATATAACATATATATGTTAAAACAAAAAGGTTGAAACGCATATGTCAAGGGCAGATTTTTTTTAAAGTATGTAACATATATATGTTAAACAAAAAAGTTGAAATGCATATGTTTGTAACATATGGTTTGTAATATGGTGGATTAATATTAAAGTGGGTGAACGCATATGGTGGTGTCGATTTTTTTTTTTGGTGGAGCGGATCAATCCTTCCATTGGTGATTCAAACTTTTTTTTTTTATGGTGTGCGGTGAGATATATAAATTGCAGAATTGGTACATTGTGATTCACACAACAAAAAATATTGTTTTATTTGTTTTATTTAAAGGCAAAGACAGAAAGGCATAGGCAGTTGGTTTTGCTAATAGCTGGTATTGAAACATTGGTTTGTTTTTGGAGATTATTGTTTTTTGGTTGATATAAGATGGCCAAAACTCAGAGTGCCCGGTTTGAAATTGAGAAGTTTAATGGCAAGAATAATTTTGAGATCTGGAAGGTGAAGATGCATGATTTGCTTGTCCAACATGGCGTGGCAAAGGTGTTGTTGGGCAAGTCCAAACAGCCTTACAACATCACAGATAGTGAGTGGGTCGAGATGGATGAAAGAGCGATTAGTGCTTTTCCACTGTGTCTAGCTGATGATGTCCTGTTTAATATTGTGTCGGAGACAACAACTGCTTGTTTGTGGACGAAACTGGAGAA
>APFE030031262.1:0-37451 GCA_000404065.3 Pinus taeda | reverse complement strand
CGAATTCCTTATGCCAATGTAGTAGGATGTTTGATGTATGCGATGGTATGTACGCGACCAGATATTTCTCATGCATTTGGGGTTGTCAGCAGGTACATGGCAAATCCGGGTAAAGAACACTGGTCAGCAGTGAAATGGGTGCTTCGGTACTTGAGAGGCACAAGTAGTTATTGTATTTCTTACAATAAGAGTAGTGAATATGTTTGCGGATTTGTTGATTCCGATTTTGCAGGTGATTTGGATAAGAGGAGATCAACTTTAGGGTACGTCTTTACTCTTGCAGGTGGGTGGAGCTATCAGCTGGATGTCAAAGCTACAGAGCATTGTTGCTTTATCCACTACTGAAGCATAATACATTGCTGCTTCTCATGATTGCAAAGAAGCGATTTGGTTGAAAGGTTTGTTTGGTGAATTTGGTAGGTTGGAGGACAACATCAAGTTATTTTGTGACAGTCAAAGTTCAATACATTTGGCTAAGAATCCGGCCTATCATAGTAAATAAAAGCATATACCGATCAAGTACCATTTTGTAAGACATGTTATCACTGAAAGGGGAGTCTCTCTTGAAAAGGTGCATACAAAGGAGAATTGTGCAGACATGTTCACGAAACCAGTTTTTTTAGAGAAGCTACGCTGGTGTTTGGCTTCTCTTGGCTTGCAGAAAAGATAAAATAATAATAACAGGGCATTAGGCTAATTGTTGTTAAGGTGGAGATTGTTGAGATTTTTTGTTTGGAGTAAAATAGGCAAAAATCTTTGTAGGTGACAACAATAGAAATTCAGTTCCTAGATTAGCTCCAAGTTGTTGGGAGTTGATTAATGCCTCCTATATTTGATGTGAGTGAGTTAATGAGGTTGTTAGATTCTCTATGCTATATAACAGGCAACCATTCGAATGATTGCTATGAGAGTGTGAGAGTTTTGTGAGGATTTCATTTTGTAATCTCCTGTTTGATTAATAAATTGCCGATGCCTATGTTTGGTGGATGTAGCCCAGATTGGTTGGGTGAACCACGTTAAAAGCTGTGTCTTCTGTGCTTGATTTATCTGCTGTGTTTATTTGTTTATTTGAGCTGTGCATCTGATCTCCAACATAAATTACTGGGGAGGTCAAGTTAACGGGCATATTCTGGGAGGAGGCCGAAATTCAACCTAGGGAGATCAGAGAGAGCCAAAGTTGAAGGGCAAAAGTTTGACTTGACTTGACTAAATGGCTGCTTGACCAGGTTTGACTATAACTTGTTGGTCAGTTTGATCTCATAGTTGACTAGTTGCATTAGATGTATCTCTTATTGAACTGAAGAATTTCTCTAAGGAAAAGGTTGTTGGGTTTTTCCCCTAAGTGGTTTTTCCTAGGGTGAATCTTATGTTCTCTTTGTGCATTGTAATCTCTACTATCCTTATGGCTTTTATGGTTGATTTCTTTAGTGTAATTCAATGTTGCACTAATCATTATCGGGATATTATCGGCGCGAGGAAAAAATTGGAAAAAATCGTAAAAATCGGGAAAAAATCATAACATACAAAAATATTCATTTTTTTGCAATTTTTTTAATATCAAAAGCATCTACGACATAAAATAAATACATTGACACATAAATATGATAAAAGAACTAATATATAGGATGTTTAATATCATTTCTAGTGCCACATCAGACATAACAGTGAATCATGTCCTGAATAGTAAGTCCTGACTCATCACTCCCAAATCAACCTCAAAATATCAACAAAAAATATAATAATATATCTCATATCATGAGTCATAATGTCATATACAATGAAATGAACCAAATAACTAACGTCTAATACTACTAATTTCCTTTGCCCCTCTAGATGTAGATGTCGGTAGAGTTGGCAGTAGACTTTGTTGTGCTCTAGAAGCTGAAGAACTAGGAGCTACAAGATGTAAACCATGTCCTCTACTGGTGACAGGGGTAGCTTGGGTCACCTCCTCATAATTTTTTTTTTTTAATCTTCTTCCACGATTTTTTCATAAAAATCGGTTAAAAAATAAAAACTTGATTTTATTGCCTGATTTTTTGGCGATTAGTGCAACACTCGTGTAATTGCTTAATGATAAATTGGAATTGTTAAAAGAAGATATACATCATTTGAAGTAATTATCAGTATTTCAGAAATTTGTGCTTGTACCTATTGCACTTGAAAGATCAACATGGTATCGGAGCTTTGGTGAAGGAAAGGACATTGAAATCATAGTTGAAGAGCTTTAGAAAAGAGGCTTCGAAGATCACCTCTGATTATTTGTTCACATCCTTGGGTTCCTCTATGAAGTCAGAAAACAAGTTTGAAGGAGTTTCAAACTTTTGAAGAATCAAGGGCAATTAGGTGTAGTGTGATTCTTCTTGACTTGATAACAATTTGTGCAATCTTTTTACTTTCTTCTTGTTAGCTTAATCTTCTTTTTCTTCTTATTAATGCATGTGTGTGGACTTCATCAAACTGCTACCAAAACATAAGAACAAGAACACAAGATGTTGGCTCTCTGCCAGGGTCGAAACCTCTCTTCTCTTGAGAGGAAAACCCTTTGGTAAATTTCTCTTATTGAAGCTTCTTATTAATCAATGCCAAACCCTAGACCCTTGACAAGAATATCCTCCAAGCACAAGTCAAGACCTTTCAAGATTACTTCTTGCAGCACTTCGTCCTCTTCCTTCCAGCACTTTGTATTTCTTTCTTCGACACTTCTTCTGGCAATTGTAGAGACCTTATATTGCATACTATAGAATGACCCTTGACCTTTTCTTCCTTTGCTTGTGATGAACCCTTTCTAATTTAAGTAGATGACCTTGTTGCCTCCCAACCGAGCCTTCTTCTCTTTCATAAATATTGCAGATTTGGAGAAACAATAATGCAACCCTAGTTCTTCGCATATGTGAGGGAATACCCTCACAAGAACTATGTTAGACTTCTCCTTCTCTCCTTTACTTGTATATCCTTTTTCCACGCTTGAGTGAGAGGCCTAATGATCTAGCCCAACCAACAAGATTATATGACTATGATAGTGGTGTTGTGATGACCGCAAGAACAGGTTCCTTTCTTTGCACGCGTGATTGTAAAAACCCTTTAACTACCCTTTTCCTTGCCTTCTGCCTTCACTGATTTTAGAGAGGAATTGCGTTCTCTTTAGAGGAGTGGACAAGCTCTATATATAGAGGATTGTCCCTCCTTTAGGCCGACTTGAAGCCCGACTTGAAGATTGCAGACCGACTTGCTATATTTATTTCAGATTGCTTCTTTTGATAGTGTTGTTGCTTGGAGGAGACTTGACTTTGCTTGGAGGTGTCTTCTTTAACCTCTAGTACATAAGTATACCTATAGTAATATGCCCTTAAGGTCTTCAACATAATTCTTTTGACTCTTTGGCTCATCTATAGCACTTTAACATGTGCTAGACCTATTTTAATGAGCAAGAAACTCATTGACATATATTATAAAAATAATAATTCTTTTCTTGAATTAATACAAATATCAAAAGTACATTTATGAAGACCGAACCTAGTTACATTTCCTTCAACACTCCCTCCTAACTAGGGAGGTATTTATACAACATTACAAGGTGTTTGGCTATTTTTCAATCTTGAAGAATTCACATAAGAGAAACCAACTTGGCAATCCATTTGTTATAGCATCAGAGTAACCAACATTGTTTCCACAATAAGGCCTTGACTGACAACTCTATCTCTCAATAGATCAGAGCACAATGTTGGTGAGACCAATGACTTATAGACACCTTAGTCATTGTCTCTCAAGGTACATAGCCACCCGAGTGTTCACTGACTATGACCTTCTTGGACTATTCTTATTTTGGGTTCCCATCCCTAAAAGAATATCAGTCCTCTTGCCTACTCTTGTCTTGGATGCCCTACACGTCCTCAAAGAGTATCGGATGCCAGATGATTACCCAATCCTCCCATTCTTTCTTCCCAAGTGTTCCTATATCTTCCTCTCAATTAACGAAGACATGCCCATGTATCCTCTGACAAGGTACTTGTCCAAGTTCCTTTGTAATTTGGAACTTGTTATAACTCCCTCTTAGCTAGGGACTTGTTCATTCATCAACAACTTCTTCTTCATGGGTCCTCTAGATGCTCGATCTCCTTCTTTTCTTTGATGTCATGAAGTCTTTGTTCGAACTTCTTCTTGGCAGGGCACCATCCATCGATCACTCTCCTTCCTGGTTTTTCATGTAATTGCTTCCTTCATCGAAAGTGGCCTCCTTGTCATATATCAGGTTCTCTTGTCATTTGGGTACTCCTTTGTCACATGTCCATGCTTCGAAATACTCTTCTCATGGATGCTTCGTTGTACTTGCTTGTTTACATGCTTTGATCTAGTAGCCCTTCATGACTTCATCATGATATTGCTTCAATATTAAATGGTGCTTTTGCTGGATGGCTTCTTCATCATGACATCTTTGTAGAGTAGAATCAGTTATCTGCACCTTTCATATCTCCAAGGCTTTCATAGGTGTCAAGGGTCCTTTGATATTTTTCTTCCTTTGCCAGAGTTGTCATGCCTTCTTTCGGGAAATGCCTTCAAAGTATCTTGTCAGATAGTGATTCTTTGTGATCATGGTGTTCTTCGCATGCTTGATCTCTTTCTTCATTTTCTTCTTTTTGAATAGATTGGTCAACCATATTCTACTCCTTGTGGGAGCACTTCTTCATCTTGGACTAGTTAGCATTTCTTCTTGCTTCTTAGTCAACAATCTTATACTCCTTATGTGAGTATTTCCTTTTGTTGACGTTCATTGCATTTTAGTGCATTCCTTCGAGCATGTCATTGGTGAAAGCGATTCTTTCATACTTAATCATGTCATAGAACTATTTCCATGACTCAATAATATACATATGATAACATGGATTAATTTTGATTCATACATACCTCATCTTAATTCTCCTTAGATCATCTTATCTTCAATTGGTTGTCCTTGGTGTGGGCCTTCTCGCTTCATTTTAGCTTGCTTGCATATCATCCTTTTTCTTGAGTCCCATGAATGGGACTCCCAATGAGAGATCTGCTTTTGTTTATGAATCTTCTTTTGAAGATTCCATCAGAGGATCTTAAAGACCCTTACCCTGCAAATGTTTCTTTCTTTTTGATGATGGAGGTCTTCTAAGATTCTTAATCATGGTCAATTTTCTTTCATTTTACATGAGGTCCTGTACTAGGTATGCTCCTTCTACATGAATATCTTGAGCTATATCTACCATGCTCCTATATTGTAGAAGATATTTCTAACCATGCATTTTGTTTATAGATGCTCCTTCTACATGAATATCTTGAATTCTATGTATATCATGCTTCTAGATTCTAGAAGATGTTTATAGCCGTGCAATTTTATTTTATTCTTACATGCTCCTATACTACTCAAAACTTTGAAAAAATACTTTAAGTAAAGAAATAGACTTAGTCATAGTTGAGATCCGGAGGATCTTCCTTCTTTTGCTTCTTGTCTTCTTCTTTCATTTCTTGAGTCACATGAGCCTTTTCCCTTTTTCTTTTGTTGTTGTTGTCCTTCTTCAGTTTAGGAGAATTCCTTTTGTAGTGTCCATATTCTTGGCATCATAGCATTGGATTTTGGACATATCTTTGTTGTTTGTTCTTCATGGACCATGTTATCGCACAGAATGTCTAGGCACTGTGACAAAAACGCAGATTGGGGGCTGTCACCCTGATCCCTAATCTCTTTGTTTAAGTTGTCTCCCTACAATAGGCTAAGGGGGGTAGACCCTATGGAAAAATGGAATGAAGAAGAACTAGTTGGGAACCAACTAGTTCGGGAGACACAGGGAAGCGATCAAGTACTTGATTAAAATTTAGCAAGACTTATAGGATTTGATTAGATTTTAAGCAATTGATGCCAGTGCCTTATGGAGTCAACTATCTTGCTAGGAAATTGTAAGGGCTAAGCTGATGTAAAGGACTATTTCTGAAACTATAAAGATTTACTAAACTATAAATATTGTAAAGAGTTTCTATAGAACTATCTATTTTAAATAGAGTATGAAACTTTGAGAAAAACTTTTGTTCTAAGTTTATGCAAAACTTCATATGATTAATTGCTTGATTCAATGATAAATACTTACTTGGTCTGCTGCGAATGTCTGCTGCGGATGAAAATGTTCAAAACTCCTCCAGTTTGCTCCTCTTTACCAAAAGACCGAAACCACCCAGCCAAACTGAGCAGAACCTCGCTACTCAGTCCAGTAAGCTTCTCAGTTGAAGCAGACTGTTCCCCCATGCCCAGAAACCTCAGAACAACCAGCTCTCCTTCCGTAGGTAACTCCATTTTACTTCTTCCGTATCCCCTTCATTCTTCCTTCTTCCTCCAATCCCCCCATCCCAAACTCTTCCTTTTGGTTTATAAACTAATTCTTGGCGGTGTTCGTCCTTCCTCCAGCACCCACCGCTTCATTTCCTCATGACACCCTTCCCGTATCGTGTCATATACTTTCCTTTTTCTGATTTTATTTTAATATAAAGGTTAAAAAATATTTTATCATTAGTTATTTTTTATTATTTTATTAATTGATTAATATAATATTAAAATTTATTTAATATTACTTTTATAAATAGGTCGCTACATACACCCCCCTTCAGAAAAACTTCGTCCCGAAGTTAGAGTTTTATCTTATATGAATATTTATGAGAGCGATTAGTACATTTTTCTTAGGATTGTGTATTGAGGTTAAATTCTTACTTAATGTAAGGGCACTACAAATTTGGTGGTTTGAATACCTTAGGTTTATAACTTTAATGATCATGTTTTATTTCATTAGGTTCCCCAGCTATCTACAACATCATCCTATCCTTCCTAATCTCGTCCCCTCCCATCCTATCCGTCCTCTACTGGAGTATGTCATAGCGTCAATTATACTGGCCTAACCATTTATAAATTCCAAGGATGACAACGTCGATTATATCGACCTGATCCCTAGTAGGCATCTGGCAGTCATCATCACACGTCTAGGGGAGCGTGACTCGCACAGTCCTCCCATGACTCCAGGTTTCGGAGAATACACAGTGGGAAACACCTCCACCCCTCCCAGTAGAGTCAGGTTTAATACCCTATCATGGAATCTCTTTGAGCCTTAATTGTTCTGAGGTTTCTGTCATCACGTGGTCATTTTGGTAACGGATATTATCTGCAATCATAAACACTTGTCCATGCAAAATGTGCATTAACATATTCAAAACAAATAACTTATGTATAATTCACACATGTCAATTACAGTATAACATACTTTGCCTTATTTTATTCATGTCATTAACTTTCATATTTAAAATGTAATCATTCTTTGATTTCTATTTCATCAATCATATCGATAAGCATAAATGAAACAAAATTATAATATCTTAATTCCTATCAGAAGCAAAATTATTCAAATATTTAAACTTTACTTTGATAACTATAATTTAGTAAGATCAATAACATATTCCATCTTGGTATCTATGTACTAGCGGAATTAAATAGATATTATGTCATAAAAATTCACGTTTATATATGATCATTTCAAAATGGTTCTGAGTCTCTGATTTGAAGTGAAGAAAATATCTACAAAACATTGTTTAAAGTTCTTCAAAATTGGCACAAGTTGGGGTATTTTTGACATATGATTTCTGTATCTTCCCAAGTAGCTGATCCAGGACTATACTTGTCCGACTGGACCTTAACTTGGTCTACCAAACGATTTCTGAGATGTCAAACTCTACGTTCCAGTATACGTAATGGTTCGACCGATATGGTTCCTTTGTCCGATACTTGTAGTTCCTTCCATTGAAGGTTATGAGATTGATCAACTATGTAATGCCTTAATACAGATACATGAAATACATTATGAACTTTATGCAAGTGAGGTGGCAGTGCAAGACGATAGGTGACAGGACCAACTCTTTTCACTACTTTAAATGGTCCAATAAATCGAGGTGATAATTTTGTCCCTTTTCCGAATCGGATAGTACTTTTATTCGATTTGATCCGGATGAAAATCCGATCCCCTATTTCATACTTCCTATTAGTTCTGTGAGCATCATCATAACTCTTTTGTCTATCCTGTGCTTCCCTTAACCGCTGCCTAATTTGTTTTACCCGCTCTTCCATTTCTTGGATTAATTCTGGTCCTATTATCACTCGATCTTCTAACCTGTCCCAACTTAACAGTGTTCTGCAAGGTCTGCCGTATAATGCTTCAAATGGAGGCATTCCAATTGAACTGTAGTAACTGTTATTGTATGCAAATTCGACTAAGAATAAATACTTTTCCCATTGTGATTGCTGATCCATAACATACATCCTCAACATATCTTCAAGTATTTGATTTACCCTTTCTGCTTTCCCATCAGTTTCAGGATGACTAGCTGTGCTTAAATTTAGTTGAGCTCCTAAGGCTGATTGCATGCAAGTCTAGAATCTTGAAGTGAATCGTGAATCTTTTTCTGATATAATTTTCTTAGGTACTCCATGAAATCTGATAATTTCATTTATGAATATTCAAGCTATGTCAACAACTTCATAAGTATCTTTTACGGGAATGATATGGGGGTTTTTTGTTAATTTATCCACTACTACCAGAATGGCATTGTGTCTTTGAGAAGTAAGGATAGCCCAGTGATAAAATCCATAGAAATAATCTCCCATTTGGTCATAGGAATGTCGCAAGGTTGTAAAAGACCCGTTGGATGACAATGATCTGCTTTTTTTTGTTGACATTCCAAACATCTTGCAACGAATTGAATGATATCACGTTTCATGCCCAACCAGAAGAAGAGTTTCTTGGTATCCACATACATTTTCTTTACTCCAGGATGTGCACAATACACTGCTCTGTGGGTTTCCTTAAGGATAGTGTCTTGAAGATCCCTATTATCAGGAATATACATCCTTCCATGGAATTGTAAGATTCCATCATCTTCTAATTCAAATCCTTCAAACTTAGATTCTTTTGGCTTTTTACTTTCAAGACTAGATCTCACCTTTAAATACCAACGATTTTTTATGAGATATTCTAGTACTCATTGCCTTAAGTCTACTTTGATAGGTCTGAGAGAAAATATCCATGGTCTTCTGCTTAAAGCATCTGCTACTACATTTTCTTTTCCCTTAATATATGATATTCCAAAGTCATACTCACTTAGGAATTCACTCCATCGTCTTTGTCTAGCATTTAAGTCTCTTTGAGTGAACAAATATTGTAGACTTTGATGGTCACTTTTAAGTGTAAAACTTCGCCTTACTAGATAGTGTCTCCAAATCTTTAAAGCTAGTACTACAACGGTTAACTCTAAATCATGAGTAGCATAGAGTTCTTCATAAGGCTTTAACTTTCTTGAGACATATGCTATTACTCCTCTATCCTGCATCAATACTGTTCTTAGCCCTTGTTTGGATGCATCAATACATACCATAAAATCTTTGTCCATATCAGGGACTCTTAAGATTGGTGCACTGGTTAGTAGTCCTTTGAGTTTAGAGAATGTTTTATTACATTCCTTAGTCCATTCATACTTAACACCTTTATGCTGAAGGGTTGTAATCGGCTTTGCAATTTTTTAGAATCCTTCCACAAATCTTCGGTAGTAACCGGCTAAATCCATAAAGCTTCGTACTTCATGTGCGTTTTTCGGTATTGGCCATTCCATGATTGCTTTTACCTTCTTAGGGTCTATTGAAATCCCTTCACTTGATATGACATGACCTAAGTAATGAATCTTTTCCTGAAAGAACGAACATTTGGATAATTTTCCATATAATTGATATTTTCTAAGGCAGGACAACAATATCCGTAGATGATCTCCATGCTCTTTCTCATTTTTGGAATAGATGAGTATATCATCTAAAAAGACTTGTACAAATTAATCAAGATATTTGTAGAAAAAATTGTTCATAAGATTCATGAATACTACTGGTGCATTTGTTAATCCAAATTGTAC
Organism: Pinus taeda; assembly: GCA_000404065.3. Classification (NCBI taxonomy): domain Eukaryota; kingdom Viridiplantae; phylum Streptophyta; class Pinopsida; order Pinales; family Pinaceae; genus Pinus; species Pinus taeda. The sequence goes on along the minus strand of APFE030031262.1, from coordinate 27,497 downwards.
CACAGTAAATTCATAATGTCCAAAATGTGCCCTGAATGTAGTCTTAGAAATATCGCTTTTAGAAATCCTTAGCTGATGATAGCCTGATCAAAGATCAATTTTTGAAAAGACAGCAACTCCTTTCATCTGATCGAAAAGATCATCAATTCGAGGCATAGGATATCGATTCTTTATCGTAGCTCGATTCAAGTCTCCTTAAGATTATGCATAATCTTAAGGATCCATCTTTCTTCTTGACAAAAATTACAGGAGCACCCCAAGGTGATATAGTGGGTCGAATATATCCTATATCCGATAGTTCCTTCAATTGAATTTGTAATTCTTGAAGTTCTAGAGCTTTCATTCTATAAGATGTTTTAGAGATTGGTTGAGTACCAAGTTTCAATTCTATTGTGAGATCTAGCTCTCTTTCAGGGGGTAATCCTGGTAGTTCCTTTGGAAATACGTCTGGAAATTCGGCTAACACTAGATATTGTTCTAAGGATGGTCCTTTTTCTTTACTTATTTCTTGAATTACATATGCCTGACAACCTTTTCTTAAGCAATGCTTCATTTTCATTGCTGATATGTAGCATAAAGATACTTTTATCTTGATCCCTTGAATTGGATTGCTTCTCCTTCATCATTTAGACCTAGAATTTTTTTCCCATAACAATCTACCCAAGCTTGATGAGTTTCTAGCTAATCCATACCTATGACAAGATCATAAGTTCCTAAGGCTATGACATAAACTTTCAATTTAGTCGAACAGACCCCTAGGTCAATTTTGCATTGATCCACGCTTAAGTCTACGGATTCGAGTTCTCCTGAGGCTATTTCTACCTGTCTGAAATCATTTTGTCTGCGAGTTGCCAACTCACATTTGTTTAATGCATATGACGAAATGAAACTATCTGTGGCACTAGTATCAAATAAGATTTTGAGTTTTATACCATAAATAATACGTGAAGATTCCACTACAGTGGATTGATGTGCTGCTTGATCGTTGTTGACTAATGCATGAATTCTATGATCACTTTGGATATTTGGTATTGGTTCCTTTCCAGTCCTATGCAATATACCTGATGAAGCTTTTGGACAATCACGTTGAAAATGCGGTCCAACACATCCCCAACAATTAACCTGTGTTCGCCCTCTTGAATCAGGACATGAATTTCTAGATAAAGCGCTTCGTCCTCTTATGTTGCTTCCTCTCGAATTTCTTCCTCTATTATTAGTTATATGAGATGTCCATGGGTTGGTGTTTGATGATTCAACGACTATAGTATTAACTACCATGGGAGCTTTTGTTCCTACATTTCTTGGGATAAATCTATTACCATAAGGTGGTCTTGAGCTACCTCCCCTGAAGAAATTTCGGGGAGTCTTTCCTGAAAATCCTGATTGTAAAGATTCTGCTGATCCTACATCCTTTTTGATTCCTAGATGTTCTTTTGCATAGCGGCTACATTCTACTGCTTCAGCTACTGATAATGGTTTCCACATGCTCACCAAGGCCCTGACGCGAGGATTTAACCCAAATATGAAGCGTTTAGCCTGACGTTCATCATAATCTAAGTAGTGAATGTATTTCACAAGTTCCATAAACCTTATCTCGTATTCCTCCACTGTTTTATTACCTTGAACTAATGTATGAAAGGCTCCGGCTTCTTGTTATTGAAAATATGGAGGTAAATACTTTGCACGGAATCTTTCCTCGAACAATTCCCAAGGAACATTATCTGTTGTAAGGTGTAGTTGTTTTTCCAGATTTCCCCACCAAATCAAGGTGTTTTCCTTTAATTGAAATACAACAATTTTTGTTTTTGCAGAAGAAGAATATTCTCTTAATTTAAAGCATCTGTTCATTCCTTCTAACCACGCCTCAACATGTTCTTCAGCTCGACGTCCTAAAAATACTGAGAGTTTAATTTTCTGAAGCTCCCTAGAAATATCTTCCCCTGATCTTTTATACTCAAAATTCTCTAGCTCCGCTGAATTGGTTGCTAAGGGTTGAAGTTCTTCTTTGGTCTTAGCCATGGTTAACCCTTTTAATGTTTCCAATAAGGCTTCCAATGAGTTCATTATCACGGTCAACTTCGGTGCTGGAGCGGTTGGTGTTGATGATGGTGGTGGTGATGGAGATGGTGATGACGATGGTGGTGGCATTAATGACGGTGATGTTGCCCGATCATGTTGTCGTCGCTCATGTGTCTTTACCATCGTAATGATTTCTATATATATAAAGAAAATTTGCAAAAACTTAAGGTATTCATTCAGATTTAACATATATTTTGCAATTTCACATTTTCAAACGGGTATAGTTTTGCTATTTTTATCTGCTAGGCAGATCTTACTGGTACCGAGGTCAAGGAGGGTGGTCTCATGACCTCATTGTCCTAATGCATGATTTTTCTATTTTTATGCACAATAATACGTTTCTAATGCATGGGTCTTTTAAACACACTTTAATCTTATATAATAAACTAGATTTCCTTCGACTAGCATTTATTAATCAATTTAAAATCATACTATGTGCTAATGATTATAATAATCTAATTTAAATATAATTCTCCTACATAACATAATTATTGATTATTATTTTTTCACTATTATTATTTTTTTTTAATTTTTTTTATTACGAAATTATATTAATATAATTTGAAACATAATATTGATGTTATTCCTATGGTGCTCTCCATGGTGGGTGTATATATAGTTATAAACTATGGTTGAAAACCTAACAATAATGAAATATATATCAAAGTTCATGATGTAGCAAACCATGGAGTGTATTTATATGTATTTAACTTATGGTAAAAGTTTGGTATATAGAATTTATATGTATCAAAACCATGTCAATCAAACTATACGTCGGATATAATATATGTTATTTATGCTATGGCAGATAACTTACAATATAAAACCTATACTATACTCTTGAGGCGAATGAAATAGTCACTGCTAGAACAGTGGCACGAAGCAGAGGTTGGAAAATTCATACCGTAAATAATTATGTACAGAAAGGTGAAATGCTAAGATTAAGTGTGTCTCCTTAAAGGCGTGTCTCCTTAAATGCAACACACTCATATTTCTCTTCCACGCCATTATTGTAAACAAGAGAAAGCATACTAATCATGCCAAATGGCGTCTCTAGAAAGTCTGCCACCTGTCACTTCGCCTTCCTTCAACGATATTCTTATGTTAACCTCCCCATCTTCTTCCATACTTAAATTGGTTTACAACACCATTCATCCCATTTGATGCGGAGTTAATACATGTCAAGCAACGTCGGAGTTACAATTGCGGAGGCGACACAATGTAGGTCTAAATCACTGGTGTGTTGAGTCATAGTGGCACGGGTTCAAATGTCGGGTGTTGCCAAGTTACCGCTGGTCGAGACCGGCGGAGGCTAGGACTTTTATAATGCCTGAGTTATAATATATATATATTCCGCAGTTATATTAATTGTGAATAATATATATAATATATATATATATTATATAATATATATATATATATATATATATAATATATTATGTATATTTATATATATAATATATATAATATATAGCGCTGATCTAATAACAATACCATATATTATTTTAACGCACCAAGAGGTATGGTATTAATGTAAAGACATAATTATTGTTTTGAATGCAATATGTTTATAAACTGTAATATTAAATCCTCATTGTACTTTATAAAATTTGTTAACCAAAACAGTTTCTATGTTGAGCCAGGAGTTTCGACCTTGGAGCCTCCCCGAGACCTAGTTAAAATAGGAGAAGACAAAAGGCAAAGCCTTTGTATTTGTACTGAGATCCTTAACAATCATACCAAAGAGGGGCAGAAGGTTATAATTTGCATAATCTATAGGGATGCACAAAATTCAGGCCATTTTTCATCACTCTTAGGATTTAGGATTTAGGGATTTAGGTTGTAGGAAAAATTCAGGTTTTACATGAAGCTGATGGTCCAGTCCTTACAGATTCTGGATTTTTGCTGGGCACTTTCATGTCCTTGCAGGTGAATCTACATCAAATTCGGCCATGTCCTCTGAGCATCCTACTCTATGCTGTCCCTTTTCTACATGCGCGTTACTTATTTGTTCAGAATGCTCAGAGATATTGCCCTAAAGAAGGTTGAAACTCAAAGAAGGAGCATTCTCAGCAATTCGGTTCCAGTTCCGAGATTTGGTACCTACGACCTTGATTTTCTCTAATGAATGGCATATAATGCCACTAAATAGGTGTTTTATACACATGCTCTCAAACAACGCTTGAGTAACTCGATTTTGCCCCTTTCTTTTGAAGCAAATCTGGAATTGTTTGTGACTTCCTCACAAGCACATTGAGCACCGTTCAACCTTAATTTATAAACCCTATGTCTGAGGCATGTGTTTTTTATTATTATTTTTTCACATATATTTTCTTTGAAACAATAGTCCAATTTCAAGACTCAAACCAGCGAAATTTTGAAGTAATTTACTACAGTTTTGGTCCTTGTATTCGGGAAATTCTTTGAAGCATACCGTAACTTTCTAGGGGCTCAAATTCAAGGACCGTCCGAGGGCTAAAAGGCATGATAAATTAGAATGTTAGAGCAAGCTAGTTCAAAGAAGTAACATGAATAGTTTTCCCTCTACATTCCTGAAGCCGCTGGGCACCATCTTAAGGTTCTTAGCCCCATACTCCGTGACTTGATTAGCTTATTTCTTCTCTGGAGCAGACCATAATTGACTTGAGGAACTCGCATGGGCAGATCTTGAGATTGATCTTGCAAATTCATTTGAATTCGTTCACTGTTCTGTCTAGCTAGAGCTCATTGTTAAGAATTCGTGGTAGTTGTTCTAGTGTCCTTCCATCAGCCTGGCTGTCAGATAGGAACAGTTAAAGTCACCACTGCATATGATCTACCTTGAGGTTTTGATTGAGCATGGGTTTTAGAGTATTAGTTACTTCTAGGGCCTGTAAGATCCCAAGGGTTTGAAAACTTGTGCTCTGATACCAAATGTAAGGGCTGAGCTGATGTAAAGGACTATTTGTAAAACTATAAAGATTTACTAAATTGTAAATATTGTAAAGAGTTTCTACAGAACTATCTATTTTAAATAGAGTATGAAACTTTAAGAAAAACTTTTGTTCTAAGTTTATGCAAAACTTCATATGATTAATTGCTTGATTCAATGATAAATACTTACTTGGTCTGCTGTGAATGTTTGTTGCGGCTGAAAATGTTCTGAACTCCTCCAGTTTGCCCCTCTTTACCAAAAGACCGAAACTCCCCAGCCAAACTGAGCAGAACCTCGCTACCCAGTCCAGTAAGCTTCTCAGTTGAAGCAGATTGTTCCCCCCTGCTCAGAAACCTCAGAACAACCAGCTCCCCTTCTGTAGGTAACTCCAGTTTACTTCTTCTGTATCCCCTTCGTTCTTCCTTCTTCCTCTAACCCCCCGTCCCAAACTCTTCCTTCTAGTTTATAAACTAATTCTTGGCGGTGGCCGTCCTTCCTCATGACAGCTTCCCCTATCGTGTCATATACTTTCATTTTTTTGATTTTATTTGAATATAAAGGTTAGAAAAATATTTTATCATTAGTTTATTTTTATTATTTTATTAATTGATTAATATAATTTATTTAATATTACTTTTATAAATAGATCGTTACAGAAATTTAGGACCAAGTAATTGATTTGCAACTGCTGCTTGGATGAACAACTATCTTATATGAAGTGCAGATCCTAACGTTAATATAAGATGCAAGAATCTTGGTTAATTTTAGTTAAATGCCTATTTAAATGTGAACCCTTCAATCCTTTCTGTGTTGAGCCTGATTTTGTGGTAATTGGCAGAGAGGAGATAAGGAGATGCACACCAAGGTGTGATTAACGATACCTCTCCTGAAATTCTAACATACCCGGTGCTTCTAGCGCTGTAGAAAGTTGTGGTTCCGACGACTGCAAGGTCACCATTTTAAGTACTATTAAAACAGGGTTCTCAAGCCAAGATTGATGGATACCTATCTCTCTATCGACCAAGCTTATGCTCGGAAGTAAATTTTATCTATGCAAAGTTAACTTATATGTGAATGTGTTAGATGATGGGATGAAATTAGAATCGAGGATTAGAAACACTTGTGTTGCAAAAGCGCTCAATTACCCAAATGAAACGTTCGCTTTATGGATGAAGACTTCAAAAATAAACCCCTGAAGATATTACAATTAAAAAACAAGCTTATTTCAAATCTTTCTAATACAATTATAGCTCAAATAGAACAAAAACTTCTTTGCGATTAATATCAATGTCAACAGATGCTCCAAAGTACTCAGCTTAGGAAACAAAGATATGCAATCTATTATAATTCCACGACAGAGTTCTTTAACAATCGCTTGAAAATATTCACAAAATGTCTAACATGTAACGAGCATTAAATAATTCAAACAATGACGATCAATTTCAATAGATGCACAATGTTCTGGCAATTAAATTTCTAGAGATCCAAACACTTTAAACAACCATAAAATTTAAATGCTGATCAATTCCAATCCTAGTATTAAAATGATTTATGCTTAGTGACCCAAATCTAGGAAAATTTTACCACTTTCCTATAGCTAACCTTTAGATATAAAAATTTAAGCACGTTTAACTGTAAAGAAATGAAAAGACGTCAATACCACAAAAGTTCTCTTTTAGATTTTACCCTTAGCACAAAAGACACCAAGAAGGAATTCTAAAATTGACAATTTAATTAGTCCTTAGGAAAACTTTTTGATGCGCTAAGTTTTATGAAACAAGATTTAATGTGGTAAATGATTAATTAAGACCTTTTAATGTGACCAAAATAAATCAAAAGATTTAATAATTTTTAAATTTTTTAATGGGCTAGAGGCCACATAAAAAAATTTAAACTCTTCTAATGTGAAAAAATGCCTTTGATTTAAGTTTTTTAGATGGTCTCGAAGTCACAATAAAAATGAAACCTTTCTTTTATTTTTTGAATTTTTTAGATTTTAGTTTTTTTAGATTTTTAAAATTTTAATAAAAAAAAATCAAACTCAATGAAAAAATGAAAACAAAAGTGAACTCAAATTAAAAAGAAATTGAAAAACCACAAAAACATTGAATTTCAAAATTAAAAAAGAAAAGAAAACTAGAAAAAAATTAAAAATCATAGAACAAAATACGTTAAACCTATCTAACCCTACCTAACCAACAAATGAAAGATCAAAATAAATCGAAAGTCATATTTTGTGAACGCAGGTTAGCCCGACAACGGAAAGAAGAGGGAGTATGGACATTTTTGTTTTGTAGGTAGAACGCAAGTTGGAAGAATAGGTGTGGAAGAGCAGTGCAACGAGAAAGGAGAAGGACTTTGCAAGGATGAGTGCAAATGGGCAACGAGGATGGACAAAAAACGTGTTGGGTCTTGGACTGTTTGCGTGGGGAGCTAGAAGAGGCACACAGGAGGCAACGTGATAGGGATGGGGCGAGAAGCTCGAATGTTGCGATTAGCGAAGAGAGGGACGCGGGTTTGAGGGCTGAGGGGTGTTGTCGCATAGATTGTCTGGGCAGCGTGACAACGCTCAGACCGGGGGTTGTCACCCTGATCCTCGATCTCTTCGTTTAATCCGTCTCCCGAGGCTAAGGGGGGTAGACCCTATGGGATGAAGGAAGACCAATTGTGGACCAGTTGGGTTGGGAGACACAACAAGGCAATATCAGTACTTGATTGATTTTAGGAATTAATGTACTAGTGCCTTATGGAGTTAATGATTAAATGATTATTTATTAAATGTTGCAAAAATATGAACCTTGTAAAACAATCATTTATCATCGAATATCCCAAGCGATACAAGCTATTCAATAAACTCAACACTTTAATAATGATCCAACAATTAAATTTCTAAAGATTGAATGCTTTAAACAACCATACAATTTAAATGCTAATCAATTACCACTTTCATATAGCTAACTTGTAAATAAACATTTAAGTGCATTTAACTATAGAAAAGTGGAACCACGAAAGACACCAAAAATGAATTTTCAAATTTTTATTAATCTTTTCAAAAATTTTAAATTTATCATCTAATTATATATATAATATAAATTTTAATCTAAAAATAAACAAACCTAAAGTCTATCTAAACTTAATTCAATTAAAATAACCTAAAGACTAAACCTTTTAACTTTTTTTTTAATTTTTAATTCTAAATTACAAAGTAGAAAAGAGAATTAAAACCTAAGCAAAGTAAAATTATTCTAAACTAAAAAAAGAAAAGAAACCTTTTTTTTTAAAAATTAATGATTTTTATATTGATATTTTTATGATTTTGATTTATTAAAATATTAAACAGAACTAAATTTGAAGTTTGAAACAACAGCAACAAAAATGAAAATCGATTTTTTTTTTTTATCTTTATATATATTAAAACATACTTTATATAAGAAAAAACTAATATATGCTAAAAACAAAATATAACTCTAATCTCTACCTCTATGCATATACATATGAAACCAAACTAACGCATATTTCATTTACAACATATAAAAAAAAAAATTGAAATCGAAATTTGTCGAGTGTTTATTCATATTTGGTATAGGCCTGGAGAGTTCAACGGTAAATGGCGGAAGACGCAGGAGCAAAAGTGGCAGCGAGAAAGGATGAGCAACGCTGGCAAGGGATAGTGTGGAGAGGGTGAGACTAGACGGTGTGATAATACCCAGCGAAAGGAGCTTAGGATAGCAATGAATGAGTGTTTGAGCGGAACGAAAATGGACAACGATGGCAAACGAAGGAAAGGAGAAGCTGTAGGTTCAAGGAGCAGTGGAGTCATGGAGGAAGCAGTGGCTAAGTGAAGGAATGAAAATGTTGGTTTGATAAGTGGAGCTAGAGAAAAGCTAAGGGTAGCACGCAGATTGACAACAGGAAAAAACACAGAGATTGCAGGTGAGTTGCAGCAGCATGAAAAATTGCAGGTGGACACAGAGAATAGGAGAGCTATGTGAGGAATGCATGGGAAGCACGGGAAAAATAGATGAGGATTTGCTACGGGGGAAACGTAGATGGGCAACAACAGATGGCAGTGTGAAGACTGAGGGTTTGTTGTAGGCCCAGGGTAGAACATACCCTAAAAAAATTCGAAAAAAAATTCTGCGAATAATGAAACCCCAAACAGTAGATTGGAAAACCCTCTTAAAATTTACCAAGGCTCTTAAAATCAGCTGCTTCAGTTTGTCTGATGAAAATCTTGCAAAATTTTGCAGATATGAAGTAAATATTTGTGCCAGAACTGAACCTGAGGCTAGATCTTACTCTCCAGGGCCTAGATCTAGCTTCAGATAAAATGTTTTCTTCCAACCTGCAACCTGCAAAAACCGAACACCTAGAAATAAATGCAAAAAATAAATGAAACCCTAAAAACCTTAAGAAATAGCTAAATAATTACAGTATTTACACACTGAAGGCTCTAGGTAGCCGGGTTTATCATTATGCCACAGAAATATTTTCAGAATTTTAAACTTAATGTGAGGTGCTTCAGAAAACCCTTCATGCATTCATAAAAAAAATTTCAAATGATAAACTCGGGATCAAAAAATTGGCTGGGTTCTTTCAGAGAATGCAATCCGGATGTTGGCTGGTTCAGTCGAGAACTTCCCCTAACACCTAGTAAACTCAAAATTAAGGATATCCTGCACAACTTAAATCAACCATTAACATAGAGGGAAAAAACAATAGTGAAGTTCAGATCAAATGGAGATACCTGCTATTATATTCAGAAATTAAACTATCATTCAAACCCCAGAGATCAGACAAGACATCTGTGCCTAAATAAATCTTCATCAAGCTATTATCAATGGCCGAAACTAAATTTATGCAAAAAAATAAAACATCTTACAGCATTTCCAGAAGAGTAACACCAGCAAGATTTTGAACTCCAAAGTCTTTCTTTATTGCACAAAAAATGACTACAAGAGAGCTTTCTTTAGCACACGACTCCAAGATCCAATGATCTCAAATGACTCCTAACACTCTATTTAAAGGAAAAAATCCCTACGGCTAGTTCGAGTGATCCATGTCAAACTAATCTCGACCGTCGATGAGGATCAAAATCCCTTTTAATCTCATCCGTTGAAATTTTAGATACATTTTAATATATTAAAAATTAAAATTTTGCATTTATTTCCTCAAAATTTTGATTTTATTATTTTTTTTATTTTCCAAATTTTTATTTATCTTTTAATTTTTATTTTATTTTTATTTTTTTTTTTGTTTTTTATTTTTATTTTTTTATTTATATCTTTTATTTTTTATTGTTTTTGTTTTTATTTTTGGATCCTCGAACTTAGCCTTTGGACAAGTCACCTAGGACCTAGGACTTAGGACTTATGAGGGGATTAAAACATTTTCTAACCCTCAAGACACTTTACATCACAACTTTTACAATTTTACATCTCAAGGGGGAAAACCCATTATACATAGACTCTCATAGACCACCCAGCTCTGTGACACAAATATAATCTAGCAGATCAAGAAATTTGTAATAACCTAACGAAATAGTTAGAATTATTTCCAAATTACTTTTACATAGACTTGAAGCACACTAGGATTCCCCTAAGATTCTAATGACAAAATTCATTCTGGGTTTGGGGTTAGGTTGAAGGAAAACTTTGCCGATCATGGATCGGTGAGACAAAAAACCTTTCGGAACGTAGATTATCACTAGAAAATGAGGTTTGCCTTGGCAATTTACATACATAACTCGGATCTGCTAAGATTATTTACAATTTACACATGCAGACTGGGTTTACAACACAACATGATCGGGCTGATGATGATAGTCGAATGGCACGGACACGTCGATCAAGCGCTATCCCTTTTGCGAAAAAGGGGGTGTATTGTTATGGGTAGTTGACAAGTAGTGGTCAACAAGGGGAAACAATTGGGACTGTGATGATGGTAGCAAGGAGATTCGAAGAGTAGTATGGGAATAAGAGAAAAACGCATGAAGCAACAACATTTGAGGGAAAGCGATGGTAGAGGGAGTTGCAGATCGATGGAGGGTTTGGCTGCATATTTCGTTTTCTTTTGCAGGTTTAGCAGTGATGAAGAAAAATTCAGCAACAGAGAACAAATAAACAAACAAAAAATTCAGAAATTTTCTATTGAAAACCCTAATAAGCAAAAACAATTTCGAAAGCTTTTCAGAAAAAGAGAAATTCTGAATCCAACGGATGGTAACTCAATGAACCCTGAGAAACTTCTAATTTAGTTGATATGTTCTTCTTCTGATTCATTAATGAAACCCTGAAACCATCATGAAATTTCCAGATTTAAGAATTTTTTGGAACCCTTATAAATTTTTCCAGGTTATTTTTTTTTTTAAATTTAAACCCCTGGACTGCAAAAGGCTGAATAATATTCCTGCAAAATGATGCTCATGAACCCCAGAGATCCAGATCTTACCCTCCAGGGCCTAGATCTGGACTCTATACAGATTTCTCTTTCAAATATGTAGCTACACGACAACAAGAAAACACCCAAACGATATATACAATGATAAAAACTAAAATCCAGAAAACCCAAGTCAGAAAACTGAAAATAATTACAGATTATGCACATGAATGACTAATCTATCAGATTCAGGGAGTGTGAGTCAAACTCCGCTCCCAGATCTGAAAATTCAAGGGTCTTAACAACTTGATTCATCAATTTCGCACAGATTTCGAAACTCTTCATGCATCACGACTAAAAATCTTATGATAAGCCCGAGACCAAATTAAGCCAGGCTCTTCTTAAAACACGAATCGAGAGTTGGCTGATTCAACTGAAAAATTTCCCTAAATGCTCGATGATCTAAAAATCAAGATCTTCCTGCAAAACTCAATTCAACCATCAAAATAGAGCAAGAAAATAATAATAAAATTCAAATAAATAGAGATACCTGCTATTATATTCAAAACGTAAACTATCATTTAAACCCCAATGACTGAGCAAGATACCTGTATTCAAATCAGTCTTCAAAAACTATTATCAATGGCTAAAAAAATTTTACGCATTAAAAACGTTACATCTTACAGTACTTCCATGAAGAGTAACACCGACGAAAATTAACCCCAAAGTCTTTCTTTATTGCCCAAAAAAAGATTACACGAGAGATTTTAGCTTAGCACACGACTCAGAGGTTGGAAGAATTCACTGACAAATGACCTATTCAAAGATAAATCCTCCAACGGCTAGTTCGAGTGATCTTCTTCAAAGCAATCTCGAACATTGATGAAGATCAAAATTTCTTTTAATCTCATTCGTCGAAATTTTAAATTCTTGAGGAAATTTGAATATTTCAATTAAATACATTTTAATTAATTCAAAAATTAAATTTTTGAATTAATTTCCTCAAAATTTTGACTTTGACCTAACCCCAGGGACCAAAGGCTTAAAATTTAGCAAAATAATCAATTTACCTTAGTCCCGGGACCTCTTAAGATTTTATTTTTTTTAAGGACTGACGAATTTTGCTTTCGAAGAATTTAAATTTACCTAGAACCTAGAATTAATTAAATTTTTGGTTTAGGATTTTAATTATTTTTTTCGCTAGAAAATTTAATTAATTAAGCTATGAAGGGATAAATTATTTTTTTCAACCCTCAAGACACTTTAAATCATAATTTTCATTTTTTTACATCATAAGGGGGAAAACCCATTTGAAAAATACCCTCACAGACTACCCATTTCTGTGACAGAAATATAATCCAGCATACCAAACAATTTGTAATAAAATAACCTAACCAAATAGTTAGGATTATTCCCAAATCACTTTTACGTAGACTATTTATAACGCTAGGACTTGCCTAAGATCCTAGTGACAAAATCCATTTTGCTTTGGGGTAAGGCTGAAGGAAGACTCTGCCTATCATTCGAGAATGGATCGGTGAGACAAAAAACCTCCTGGAATGTAAATCATCACAAGAAAAGTAGGTTTATCTAGGCAATTACATACACGACACGGAACTGCTGAGAATATTTACATTATACAAATGCAGAATGGGTTTACATTATAACATGATAATCAGGCTGATGATGATAGCTGAACAACATGGACACATGGATCAAGCACTACCCCTTTTGCGAAAAAAGAGAGTGTATTGCTATGGGTTGTTGACACGTAGTGGTCAACATCTAGCTCTACTTGCGGACACATTGCTGCAATGGAGGAATGTGAGAATCCAGAATCTGCATCCACGCAACACACAATATAACATAAGTAGCGTCTATCCAAAATATCATCATATAACATTAAGCATAGGAAAGATATAAGCTCTTCATTTATTAACTATCCTAATAACATGGAAAACATAAATCTAACTACAAAATGAAATACTGAAATAACAGGGCGTAAGGTTAGAAATACAATACAAAGATGCCCCATGGCATCAAATGCATTTGATATAGTGCATACTGAGCATTTGCTTGCTTTCAGGAAAATATGTTGACTGTTTCAGATGTGCCATGTACAATCTTGCACATGGTAGGATTTTTTCCTATCCGAAAATCAAGTTGCTCGCAACCATCTAATGCATCAAATCGCTTTCTTATTCTCTTTCTCTTGCATTTTTTCTTTGTTGCAATCTGTATCACTGATGATGTGGAACATTCTGCTTCAAAACTCTCAGATGAAGTATGTAGGATATGCATGACATGTCTTTCTTCATTCTGCGTCTGATTCTTATCAATTTCTGTTTTATCCAGGGCACCTTCAATTAGCCACTTCTCAATGGAACAAATGACCTCCTCATCATAAGATGGAGCTTATTGTAGTAGACAAGGAGGCTTATGATTTCTCGACATTTCCTTGTTTTTTTCATCTTCTGGCTGATGCTGATATTTCTGTACCTATACTATTATGGCCTCCATTTGGTTAGAGTGTTCAATCTCCATAGCACTGACTTCCTTGGCATGGTTTTCCTCCATGGTCAATAACTTATTCTGAAGACATATCTGACCAGCTTCCATATTTTTTATTACTTTGTCTTTATCTGCTTTTATGGTCATCAATCAATGTTGCATAGAGTTTATCTCTTTCCTCTAATTTGCTTGTATGATAGCTAAATGATTACTATAATCGAATCTCATGATGGTCATTTCTTCATCCATAGCTGACAATCTATTCTGAATCGAACTTATTTCTTCTTGATAACTTGTTTCCATGGCAGTCACGTGATTTGAATGATTACATTCCATGATTGTCATATTTTCCTCTAGGGCTAATAACTTGCGTTGCATAGAATTAATTTCCCTGTCATGATTAGCCTTCATGGTTTCCATTTCCTTAGCATGCTGAGTCTGCATGTTGGTCCTCATATCCTCGATATTCTGAGCACACTTTTCTACTATGGTGCTTACGTGATCGGAGTGTTTAATTTTCATGATTTCCATCTCCTCATCACGTTTTTCCAGTTGAGTGTATAAAGTTCTCATATCCTTGACGTAATCAGTTATGAATTTTTCTTGATTAAGCTCCATATTTTTTACCAACTACGTTTGACTGAATTGTATGTCTTTAACCAACTAGTTTAGTTCTTCTATAAGATGCTTATCATTCTCCCTTTCACTGTCAACACTAATTTGATAACTTGTTCCTACTTTTCCACTATCATGGATTCGTCCTGCAACGGTACAAGTGGATGGCACATTCTAATATGGAGAATTGTCTTGAAATCTTTCATTGACAACTGGATCCTATTACAGGATCACTCTCATTCTGTTGCACAATTTTAGGGGCAGAAGGTGAGCTACCCTAATTACCATATCTATCTATAAAAGCATTGATGATGTCTTCTAAAGAAGCGAAAGGATCTTCTTCAGGACAATTACTAAACCAATTCAAAGCATCACCTTCTAAAGAAAAGGCAAATAGATGCATTTTGACATCTTCATGTTTATATTGGGGAGAAATACAATATTTGATTATTGTATGAGTAAACCTGCATAGATGCTTTCTAACAGTGACTGAATCACCACCCGAGAACAAAGGAAATTTATGAATGACCTCTTTCGGCATATCATGGAGAAAATTAGTAAAATGACACAGGGTAAACGAATCATCCATGATGACGTGCTTGAAGGGATAAGGAGGGACCAAATGGATGCTGGAGAGAGACCCCTGCTCAAGAAAATCAAGAGATCCACAAAAAGTGAGCTTCTAGTAGAAATTCCTGTAAGAAATGAAAGAAGTGGAGTCGCCACTTGAACATGAATCTAGCTTTAAGATCCAAAAGGCAAACAACTAGATATAAGGGAGGGTTTCTTGTTTGAGAAATAATTGATGAAAGAAGTGGAGTCGCCACTCAAACAAGAAACAAACAGAAATGTCCAGGTGCTAAAAGTGCAGATGAAACGATTAATGAGATGATGAAAGATAAAGTGATGAAAAGATCAAATGACGTCTGGAAATGTTGTGCTGATGGGATAAGAAAAGATGAAAGATTAGATGATTAGAAAAAATGTCGTGAGGACCAAGGACATAAAAACTCTATCCCTAACAATGGCGCCAAAAAATGTTGTCGTTGCCGACTCAAATGAAAAGATGAGAAATGAGAAGAATGATGAGGAAATGTTGTTGAAACTCCGAGAATAAAATATCCCCAGCAACGACGCCAAAAAATGTTGGCGTTGCCGGCTAAAATGAATGATAGAAAGATGAAAGATGAATGTCATAAAGCCAAGGTCCAGTAAATCGGTCCCTGGTAACAGCACCAAAAAATGTTGTTGTTGCCGGCTAAAATGAATGATAAAAAGATGAACGATGAATGTCATAGAGCCAAGGCCCAATAAATTGGTCCCCGTGAACAACGCCAAAAAATGTTGTCGCATAGAATGTCTATGCACTGTGACAACGACTCAGATTGGGGGCTGTCACCCTGATCTCCAATCTCTCCGTTTATGTTGTCTCCCTATAGCAGGCTAAGAGGGGTATCCCTATGGAAAAATGGAATGAAAAAGAACTAGTTGGGAACCAATTAGTTCAGGAGACACAGTGAAGTGATCAAGTACTTGATTAAGATTTAATAAGACTTATAGGATTTGATTAGATTTTAAGCAATTGATGCCAATGCCTTATGGAGTTAACTATCTTGCTAGGAAATTTAGGACCAAGTAATTGATTTGCAATTGTTGCTTGGATGAATGACTATCTTATATGAAGTGTAGATCCTAAAGTTAATATAAGATGCAAGAATCTTGGTTAATTTTAGTTAAATGCCTATTTAAATGTGAATCCTTCAATCCTTTCTGTGTTGAGCCTGATTTCATAGTAATTGGCAGAGTGAAGATAAGGAGAAGCACACTAAGGTGTGATTAACGATACCTCTTCTGAAATTCTAACACACCCGATGCCTTCGGCATTGCAGAGAGCCATGGCTCTGACGATTGCAAGGTCATCATTTTAAGTACTATTAAAACAAGCTTCTCAAGCAAAGATTGATGGATATCTATCTATCTATCGAACAAGCTTATGCTTGGAAGTAAATTTTATCTATGCAAAGTTAACTTATATGCGAATGCACTAGATTATGGGATGAAGTTAGACTTGAGGATCAAAAACACCTGTGTCGCAAAAGCTCTCAATCACCCAAATGAAACGTTCGCTTTATGGATGAAGACTTAAAAAATAAACCCCTGAAGATATTATAATTAAAACACAAGCTTATTTCAAATCTTTCTGATACAATTAGAGCTCAAATAGAACAAAAACTTCTTTGCAATTAATATCAATGTCAACAGATGCTCCAAATTACTCAGCTTAGGAAATAGAGATATGC
The DNA here is from genome assembly GCA_000404065.3 of Pinus taeda. Lineage (NCBI taxonomy): Eukaryota > Viridiplantae > Streptophyta > Pinopsida > Pinales > Pinaceae > Pinus > Pinus taeda. The sequence goes on along the minus strand of APFE030031262.1, from coordinate 10,700 downwards.
AATCTATTATAATTCCATGACAAAGTTTTTTAACAACCGCTTGAAAATATTCACAAAATGTCTAACATGTAACGAGCATAAAATAATTCAAGCAATGCCGATCAATTTCAATAAATGCACAATGTTCTAGCAATTAAATTTCTAGAGATCCAAATACTTTAAACAACCATAAAATTTAAATGCTGATCAATTCCAATCCTAGAATTAAAATGATTTATGCTTAATGACCCAAATCTAGAAAAAATTTACCACTTTCCTATAATTAACCTTTAGATATAAAAAATTAAGCACTTTTAACTATAGAGAAATGAAAAGATGTCAATGCCACAAAAGTTCTCTTTTAGATTTTACCCTCAGCACAAAAGACACCAAGAAGGAATTCTAAAATTGACGATTTAATTAGTCTTTAGGAAAACTTTTTGATGCACTAAGTTTTATGAAACAAGACTTAATGTGGTAAATGATTAATTAAGACCTTTTAATGTGACCAAAATAAATCAAAAGATTTAATAAATTTTAAATTTTTTGATGGGCCAGAGGCCACATAAAAAATTTTAAAGTCTTCTAATGTGAAAAATCACCTTCAATTTAATTTTTTAGATGGTCTTGAAGTCACAATAAAAATGAAGCCCTTTCTTTTATTTTTTGAATTTTTGAATTTTTTAGATTTTTAAATTTTAATAAAAAAAATTCAAACTCAAAAAAAAAAAAATGAAAACAAAAGTGAATTCAAATTAAAAAGAAATTGAAAAACCACAAAAAATAATCGAATTTCAAAATTAAAAATGAAAAGAAAACTAAATAAACAAAAAAATCCCAAAACAAAATATGTTAAACCTATCTAACCCTACCTAACCAACAAACGAACAATCAAAAATAAATTGAAAGTCGGATTTTGTGAGCGCAGGCTAGCCCGACGGCGGAAAGAAGAGGGAGTATGGATGTGTTTGTTTTGCAGGTAGAACGCGGGTTGGAAGAATAGGAGGTGTGGAAGAGCAGTGCAGCTTGAAAGGAGAAGGATTCTACAAGGATGAGTGTGGATGGGCAATGAGGATGGACAAAAACCATGTTGGGTCTTGGATTGTTCGTGTGGGGAGCTAGAAGAGGCACGCAGGAGGCAATGTGAGAGGGATGGGGCGAGAAGCTCGAATTTTGCGATTTAGCGAAGAGAGGGACGCAGGTTTGAGGGCTGAGGGGAAACAACTGGGATTGCGATGATGGTAGCAAGGAGATTCAAAGAGCAGTATGGAAATAAGAGAAAAACGTAGGAAGCAACAACGTTTGAGGGAATGCGATGGCAGAGGGAGTTGCGAATCGATGGAGGGTTTGGTTGCGTATTTCGTTTTCTTTTGCAGGTTTAGCAGTGATGAAGAAAAGCTCAGCAGCAGAGACAACAAATAAACAAACAAAAAATTCAGAATTTTTTTGTTGAAAACCCAGTCAGCAGCAAAAACGATTTCGAAAGATTTTCAGAGAAAGAGAAATTCTGAATCCAACAAATGGTAGCTAAATGAACCATGAGAAACTTCTGATTTAGTTCATGTGTTCTACTTCTAATTCATTAATGAAACCCTGAAACCCTCACGAAATTTCTAGATTTAAGAATATTTTGGAACCCTTATAAATTTTTCTAGCTTAATGCACATGAAGGACAAATCTATCAGATCCAGAGAATGTGAGTCCAACTCCGTTTCCAGATCTGATAATCTAAGGCTCTTAATAGCCATATTCATCAATTTCGCACAAAAAAAAAAAAAAATAATAATAATAATAATAATAATTTTTTAAAGTTTAAAGGAGGTGTTGAGCTCAAAACCCTTGGTGCATCACAACTAAAAATCTTATGATAAACCTGGAATCAAATTAAGCTGGTCTCTTCTGAAAACACGGATCTGGAGTTGGCTAGTTCAGTTGAAAACTTTTCCGAACGTCCGATGATCTAAAAATCAACATCTTCTTGCAAAACTCAATTCATCCATCAAAATAGAGCGAGAAAACAATAATAAAATTCAAATAAATAGAGATACCTGCTATTATATTCAAAACTGAAATTATCATTTAAACCCCAGCGACTGAGCAAGATACTTGTACTCAAATCACTCTTCAGAAGCTATTATCAATGACTAAAAAAAAATTACGCATGAAAAACGATACATCTTATAGTACTTCCATGAAGAGTAACACCGACGAAAATTAACCCCAAAGTCTTTCTTTATTGTCCAAAAAAAAAGATTACACGAGAGCTTTTAGCTTAGCACACGACTTAGAGGTTGGATGAATTGACTGACAAATGACCTCCTATTTAAAGATAAATCTTCTAGCGGCTAGTTCAAGTGGTCCTCGTCAAAGCAATCTCGACCGTTGATGAGGATCAAAATTTATTTTAATCTTATCTGTCGAAATTTTAAATTCTTGAGGAAATTTGAATTTTTTAATTAAATGCATTTGAATTAATTCAAAAAAGAAAATTTTGAATTAATTTCCTCAAAAGTTTGACTTTGATCTAACCCCAGGGACCAAAAGCTTAAAATTTAGCAAAATAATCAATTTACCTTAGTCTCGAGACCTCTTAAAATTTAATTTTTAAGGACTGATAAATTTTGCCTTCAAAGAATTTAAATTTACCTAGGACCTAGAATTAATTAAATTTCTGGCTTAGGATTTTAATTAATTTTTTTGGCCAAAAAATTGAATTAATTAACCTATGAGGGGATAAATTATTTTTTCCAACCCTTAAAACACTTTACATCATAATTTTCATATTTTTACATCATAAGGGGGAAAACCCATTTGAAAAAGACCCCCACAAACTACCCATTTTTACGACATAAATATAATCCAGCAGAACAAGCAATTTGTAATAAAATAACCTGACCAAATAGTTAGGATTATTCCCAAATCACTTATACATAGACTCAATTTATAGCAGTAGGACTCACCTAAAATCGCAGTGACAAAATCCATTTCGGCTTTGGGGTAAGGTTGAAGGAAAACTCTGCCGACCATTCGAGAATAGACGGGTGAGACAAAAAACCTCCCGGAATGTAGACCATCACAAGAAAAGTAGGTTTACCTAGGCAATTACATACATGATACAGATCTGCTGAGATTCTTTACATTATACACATGCAGAATGGGTTTACATTATAACATGATATTCAAGCTGATGATGATAGTTGAACGACAAAGACACATTGATCAAGCACTACCCCTTTTGCGAAAAAAGGGGGTGTATTGCTATGGGTCGTTGACACGTAGTAGTCAACAGACCAAATTTGCCAAATTTTCCCTTTCTCTTGGCCATGGTAGCAAATGCTTGCTCCTTTGATCCCACATCTTCCTTTGCTTTGAGCCTTGTTTCCTCTATCTTGCATATAGGCCACATTTCACTTAGTGGGGTGGCTTCCTTATTGGCATATATGCTTGATGTCTAGTTGCCCCAATCCTCAAGTAGAGCATTGAATACTACAATTGTCATTTCCCTGTCGAACATGACTTCCCCAAGCTCTAGAAGTTGATCCCTCATCTCAGAGATCTTCATGAAGTACGAAGCTATTCCTTCTTTTGATATCTTCATCTTGTACAATTCATTTTGTAGAGATATCACTTCTCCAACTGTGGTTAACGAGAATAGCTCTACTAGTTTTGTCATAGATTTCTTTTAATGTTTCAAGTTTGGAGACATAAGGAATTAGAGAGTCTTTGATGGATTCTATTAGAATCCTTTGAGCTCTTGTCTCATCCTTATTATACTTAGCTAAGGCTTGAATTTGTTCCTTAGCAGGAATAGCGACATTCCCTTTGATGTGTTCTAGGAGTTCATTCTCCCTGAGAAGTAAATGAATCCTCTTCTTCCATGCAAGAAAGTTATTGATACCTACCAATTTGTTGCTTTCCTTGCAAAAAGACATTGATGTATATTTAGAAGGGGACATATACTTAATTGATAGATTTTGAGATGTAGTGGACTTGCTTTCTCCTTGAAGACTTGATGGATTCCCTTCCTTAGATCTTGATGTTCTTCAAGTTACTTTTCTTCAAGTGGACTTGCTTGATGTAGGTTCTTCTTTGATTTGCTCTTCTTGTCGATGCCTTTATGTAAGGCTCCTCTTCTTGCTTTGTAGTCTTCCTTGATGAGTGATGGATGGTAGACCTTCTTGTCCTTGATGTGATAGATACTTCTTGGCTTCATGCTTCAACTTTGTAGACATCCTTCCTTGATGTGTATTCTTGAGATGCCCTTTCCTTGATGTGTCACCTTAGCTCTGATACCATGTTGAAGAATCAAGGGCAATTATGTGTAGTGTGATTCTTCTTGACTTGATAACAATTTGTGGAGTCTTTGTACTTTTTTCTTGTTAGCTTAATCTTCTTCTTCTTCTTATTAATGCATGTGTGTGTAATTCATCAAACTGCTAGCAAAACATAAGAACAAGAACACAAGATGTTGGCTCTCTGCCAGGGCCAAAACCTCTCTTCTCTTGAGAGGAAAACCCTTCGGTAAATTTCCCTTATTGAAGCTTGTTATTGATTAATGCCAAACCCTAGACTGTTGACACGAATATCCTCCAAGCACAAGTCAAGCCCTTTCAAGATTACTTCTTCTTGCAACACTTCGTCCTCTTCCTTCCAACACTTTGTATTTCTTCCTTTGGCGCTTCTTTCGGTAACCATAGAGACCTTAAATTGTATACTCTAGAATGACCCTTGACCTTTTCTTCCTTTCCTTGTGATGGAGCCTTTCTAACTTAAGGAGATGATCTTGTTGCCTTCCAACCGAGCCTTCTTCTCTTTCACCAATATTGCAGACTTAGAGCAGCAGTAATGCAGTCCTAGTTCTTCGTACGTGTGAGGGATTACCCTCACAAGAACTATGTTAGACTTCTCCTCCTCCCTTCGCTTGTATAGCCTTCTTCCATGCTTGAGTGAGAGGCCTTATAGGCCTAATGATCTAGCCCAACCAACAAGATTATATGACTATGATGACCGTAGGAAGAGGTTCCTTTCTTCACACGTGTGATTGTAACAACCCTTTAACACTTCGGTTTTCTTCCTCCTTTCTTCGCTGCCTTTGGAGACTCTTCTTTCGTTCTTTAACTACCCTTTTCCTTGCCTTCCGCCTTCACTGATTTCAGAGAGGAATTGCGTTCTCTTTAGAGGAGTGGACAACCTCTATATAGAGAGGACTGTCCCTCCTTTAGGTCGACTTGAAGATTGCAGGCCAACTTGCTCTATTTATTTCAGATTGCTTCTTTTGATAGTGCTATTCCTTGGAGGAGACCTGAATTTGCTTGGAGGTGTCTTCTTTGACCTCTAATACATAAGTATATCTATAGTAGCATGCCCTTAAGGTCTTCAACATAATTCTTTTGACTCTTTGACTCAACTATAGCACTTTAATATGTGCTAGACCTATTTTAATGAGCAAGAAACTCATTGACATAAATTATAAAAATAATATTTCTTTTCTTGAATAAAAACAAATATCAAAAGTACATTTATGAAGACCAAACCTAGTTTCATTTCCTTCAACACAAACTTCAAGGCTTGGAAAACTAGGATTGGCCTTATTTTTGCAAAGAATGATCTGTTAGGTATTGTGAAAGGAAATGTTACTAAACCTTCAAATGTTGAAGGCAAAAGAAAATATGAGAAGATCACAACTATGAGCATTATTGTAGACTCTATTCTAGATCATTTGATTCCTTATGTTGCAAGTGTTGAATGTTTAGAGCAAATGTATGACGCCATAATTGGATTATTTACTATCAACAACTTTGGTCAAGCAATTAGTTTGAAGAATGAAATTCGTGATGTTAGAATGACAAGAAATGACACCATAACCTCATATTTCATGCGGATTTCTCAATTGAGAGATCAACTTCATAGCAATTGATGAAGTCATTTCTAAAAGAGAACTAGTAATTACAACACTTAATTCTCTATCGGATTCATGGGACTCATTTGCATTAGGTGTATGTACTGTAGAACTATGGATTGCTTGTACTGTAGAAAAATCTAGGCTCATGTCAAAAGGAAATATTCAGAGATCCGAAGAAGGTGACTCTAAAGCATATGCAACACATTTCAAGAAGGCTGGAGGAAGAAAGAAATTGGTATTCCAAAGAAAAAATGAAGGTAGAAGACTTGAAGGAAGAAGACCTGCTCCTCAAGGAAAGAATAATATGTCAAAGGCTCAATGCTATCATTGTCACAAATTTGGTCATAGAAAGAGAAAGGGAAAACAACATAACACTACAACAGACATTGCTGAACTACCAAAGAAACTTAAGATTGAAGATTCAAGTGCCAAAGATTTCTTTTACTTTTTTGCTCTTACATGTTCTATTGCAGATAGCGATGATTTGTGGCTAGTAGATAGTGGTGCCTCAAGACACATGATGGGAGATCGTGATAACCTCACAAGTCTAATGAAAAGAAGATAACCTCAGAAGGTGGATCTTGGAAACAACAACAATTATGCAGTCAAAGGCATTGAAAAACATCCATTGAGCTGGAATCAAGTGAAAACATTCGTCTTAGCAACATCCTACATGTGCTAGGTTTGAAAAATAATTTGGTTTCCATTTAATGCTTGGAAGATAAGGGAGATAGAGTAGCATTTGTTGATGGCAAAGTTCTTGTATGGCCCTGTTTAGTATTGACCACACATATGTCAACTCCCCCAAGATGCAGAGTACATGGCAGAACAAATGAAAATTTTTAAAGTCATCATCATCATGTAGTTTCCATATTTTCATTGTAATTCCAAATTTTGTAGCCCTATGGGCCATTATTGTAAAAATGATTTTAGTATGTTTATGAAGCCATGTAAAACATCTAGGTAAGCCTATGATTCTTAGCAAAGAGTTTCACTCTAGAGAGTTTTTTTTCCTTCGCTAATTATTTGTGTTTTTCAACCGCAAGTAGTTAGTAGAGTTTTTCTCTCACACATACCCTAAAGCTAAAGTAGGGCTTGATGGTAAAGTCGTAGGTGAGTCTTAGTGTTATCGACTCTATGTATATTATCATACTAGATAATCTGTCAAGAGTCGCAAAATTTGGTTATGTCTAGAGGTTTATTTTTAATTGTCAAATTTCCCCTTCTAATGGGATGTTTATGTAATATTTGATGTAAAAAGTGTTGTCTATAGAAGTTATAGGGTGTATGAGTACTTGATTGTACACTTGAACTCTTAAACTTTCTATTGAGACACACTTTGAGGGTGGAGAATACATGTAAAACCCCTCTTGAGTAATTTATTTTATTTTCCATTGAAAAATGTCGAAGTAATTAGCTGGAAATTTGTCAAAAAATTAAAATGAGAGAAAATTAAATTCTCTCCAAGTCAAAAAACTATTAAAAATTGATGAGGACCTTTCTTGACAAAGGAATCAAGTCAAAAAATGAGAAAGGCCACTTTTCTAAGGAAGAAAAAAGCCACAAAACATTTGTTGGGCCAGAAGAAAAATAATTCTCAAGGAAAATTGAATTTTTTGGTCCAAGTGGTTATTTTGAATGAGGGAATTTTGAAAAAATTATTTTTTGAAGATTTTCTAGCAGTCTAAGACCACCCAAAAGTCAAAGATTGGTCCATCTAGCACACCCATCAATGAAGTCGAATTTTTCAGGAGATCTGTGCAGCAGTAATGAAGGGTTCAATTTTCTTTTGAGAGGGATCAAGCCATAGATCAAGCAAACTAGTTATTTTTTCATTTGGATGGGCCTCATGCTCTCATTTTTTCTATATAAGGAAGCTATTGCTCCTCATTTTATTATTAGAAAATCATCATTGAGCTCTGAGTTAAGCTCTGCTGGTCTTTAATAGTTTTTTTGGAAATAATAAAGAAGTCTTTGGGGTTTATTCATGGTGGTGTTCCTCTTCTACTTCTTGTGGGTAATATTGTTCTGAATCATGTTCCTAATGCTCTACTAAATTAAATTTTAAAAGTTGTTATTTCATTAGCCAGTTTTTGGATTAACTATTTGTGCAGGTTTCTTGCATTAGTTATTAGGTTTAGAGAAACATTCTAATTCAATTGATCTAGCAGGTATCTCTAGATCTTAAGATTTATTGTGTTATCTAACCTTTACTGGTTTAATAACTGGATCTTAAGTGTGTAGAGATCTCATTGGTATTCAGATCTTAGGTGTGAGGGGAAGTCTTTGGTTGGACAAACCTACTCCCAAGACAAGAAAGTTTAAGAGCCTACTTTGTTAAATTTCAAAGACTTATCTAATGATTTGTTTTGGAGAGATTTTGGCCATTGCTCATCCATTAATATTATTTTACTCATCTATCTTTATTTATTTGTGCATTAATTGAATACATCTGCTAATAAGAGCTATTACTTGCTAATCAAGGAGCCCTCATTCCTTGATCTAGCGCTTATAATTTTGTAAATAAATTTCCTGTATATAATTTGTAACCCTTGTGTAAATTTGTATATTTTGTACATATCGATTTGGGTTTTCTCTCTTAGGTATGAGGAGACATCTAGGGTTTCTCTCTAGTTTTGTTTGCAGGTGGATCTGTCTCAAGGGTCAAAGAGGAATCAATTTGTGAAGGCTCTAGCCCTCTTGTTAAAATTGGCAACTAGGGCCAAACTCCATGTGGGTCATCTTATTAATGGAAGCTGATATTTTTCTTGGATCCCTCTCATCGAGAGGTGTAGGATTGATCTAAAGATCATCCGATTTCGATAAGTATTCATGGAGATATGAATTTATTTGTGTTATGGGACAATTCGTCAAGGTTGGCGAGAAACCAAATATACCCCACTTGTGCTCAACGTTTTACTATAAAAAGAGGAGGTCTTCAAGCCATTTAGACACACACTCTTCTTGTGATCGCTTCCTCTCGTCATGTCTTTGGGTTTTGGTGGGAGGAGAGATACTAAGAGTATATTTTGGCCTAAATCTTATAATGCGCTAGCCGCAGTAAGGAGGATGCCCTAGACGCAGTTAAACGAGGAACATCTAGACGTAGTCAAAAGAGAAAGCTCTACGCAGATCTAAGGAGCAACTAGAGAAGGCTTCTAGCCACACCATTTAAGGGTGCCCTAGGCTGCAGTTAATGAGGATTTTTATGCAGCAAGAAGAGGCACCTAACACAGTCATGAACACAACCAAAGGGAGATCTACTAAAGCCCTATCCGTAGTCTATACATAGCTTACCACAAGGCATAACGTAAACCCCATACGCTATTCTATACGTAGCAAGAAGAGGGACTTCGCTGCCCCTAACATAGTCATGGAAGGAGGTTAAACGCAGGCCTTATTTGCTGGCCTTATTCCTCTTATACGTTGGAAAGAACACAGCTCTAATGTTGCCCTAAATACAGTCATAGAATCACGACAAGGATTGGACAAAAACGCAGGTCTATGATTGTCGTCTAGGCGTTGATTTCGGAGGGTCATATTATTCCCTAGCCACAGAGAATAGGACGACTTATGAGTATATAATGGAGGCCTAAAAGACAGGCCCTAACATTGTGTAAGAAGGCTCAATACAGGGTTGAATAAGGGCACCTATGTGTAGTCCTAAGAAAAGACACACATGCTGTTACAGTCTCAATATATTCTACAAACTTGGGTATAGAATCACGGTGACTAGGTGCAATCATAGAAGGAGCTTAGACATCATGGATTTGACAGTGGTGTAGCCTCAAGGATAAGTTGTTCAAGGGTCATGATATTTGGGTGTTGTGTGTAAACCTATCTTGCTACTGAGCTAGGCCGCAGGCCATAGCCAACAGCATAGAACTTTAAAGGTTGCACTAATCAGTGGTAGTGTTGGAACCTCTCTTGGATCACTGCAGTCTTTGAGTTGAGTTGTTGACTGTATCAAGGATTAACATGATGTAGGTGACATCAATGATGTTGAGAACAACTCAGTGATATTTGGGTGCAGACCGAGATGATGAAGTACAACATGATGGAGACAACATGATGATGAATGAAGCAGCATAATGATGAATGATGCAACATGATGGGCATGGTAGTGAGGTGTAGCATGATGATGATGAGGTGTAGCATGGTGATGGGAGCAGCATATTGATGGGAGTAGCTCAGTGACTAGGTGCAACACAGTGACGGGTGCAACATGAGTACGAGATGCAACACTATGATAGGTGAAGCGGTCACCTTGGAGAATCAGTTGAAGCAACATGTCTTCAACTGATCTCATGTAGATATAGAAAGTCAATGTGTTGACTTCTGTTGTAAATGTACTATCTCTCTCTGCTAAACTATTGAAGAACATAGAGGAAGAATTGATCAAGGGTTTCCCCACATTGGGGTTTGTCCCTGGTTAGCACCACATCTTGTGTCCTCTTGTCTTGGCTTGTCTTCTGCGATTTATGTTTATTTTCTATCTGCAGTTTACTCTAATGCTGATGTGATTGCTAATCTGGAAAAGATATTGAGCTAACTGTGAAAATTGAAATAAATTGCTCTAAGCATAGAACATACCTAAATTAACACCTCTCCTAGCCTAGACAACTAGGGTTTCTAGTTCAACGTCTCATCTTCCTGAGGGTCGTATGCCCTTTTACCTTCTCTTTTTAGGGCCATAAGGATTTAGACCAATGTTGCACGAAGCGGGAGCGAAGCGGAAGCGCGAAGCGGAAGCGCGGAGCGCGGAAGCGTCATTTTCCAAAAATCTAGGAGGCGAAGCGTCCGCGGAAGCGTCTGCTAT
>APFE030031258.1:0-31373 GCA_000404065.3 Pinus taeda | reverse complement strand
AAACAAATGAAGTGTTAAAGTAAGAATTCATGCTTGCCATGCTCTGCTTTTAAGTTTGTTTAATTTCAATGTTTTCTACTGTCTAAAGAGAATTCAAAGTTATTTTTTGCTCTCTTTAGCTCTCTTTCTTTCATTACTGACCATCCACTTCAGTTAAAGGCATCAATATTGTCTCCTACCTCGCCCCAAAGAACCCCGTGCAGAAACTGTGTCCAATCCCCACACCCAAAATTGCCATTCCCTCAATTTGCCACCAAAAACCCTAAAAACCCCAAATCAACCCTTTTGATCAGTTTACTAGCCTAAAATCAGTGTTACCCTATTGGTCATCTCATCTATTGAAGATTTTATGAGATAGACCGGAGAGAGCCTTCTCTTGCCCCGTAGGGCTAGCTACGAGGCTAAATGGTTTGATGTAGCCTTGAGGTTTACCTGTCTCAGCCTGAGGTGAAATTTCAAGTGCTAACAGATTCAATGCTAGGAGCTCGAGTGGGAGCCCAGAGGCCAGGAGAATCGATCTTCGAGAATAGAAGTTGATCAGTTAGCGAGAAAGATGTTGGTCTGAGTTGTGGGACGCAACACTGCATAGGCTAATGCAAGGACTGCGCAAAGGCAGAAAAGAGCAGCTCATCTTGAGCCAAGGTCAATGTCGGATCGCCAGTGGGAGTGAGATTTTTCTCACTAGACTTTCTGTCAATCATTTCTCTATATGGATTGCTAGATTTGAGCATCCATAGTTTGTACTCAAATTTACTACTGCATAATAATAAAACCCTAAGTTGCTGCATTGGTTTTCTTCCAACGTTACTTTTCTTCCGCAGTATTTTATTTATGAAGGTCGCAGTGTATTAGTTTCGATATTTACCGTAAAACACAATAAATAATTTGTTCAATTTATTTAACAAATGGAAGAAACTTAATCAGTTGTTGAAGTAGAATTCGGAGTTTTCCGAATCTTCATAGATTTAATAAAGTTATCAGTGATGAGGAGGATTTCTCTCCCACAGTAGGCCATATTGGTGGTGATCAAGGAGAACCCAGAGACTAATCTATGCCTAAAACGCTGAGAAGTTATGATCAGTGGTATCAATGGAAGGGAATGAAAACACAGGACCTAAGGGAGAAGTCTAGGATTTCATGGAGAGATTGGACATATTGACAGTCTATGATTTCAAAAATAAGTCTGATATTAAGATTTCAATTTTAGGGGATGTTCAATCTCTGCTCTATAGGTTCAACACCGAATACAAGGGAGATATGTTGTAAAATTTTTCTAAATGATATTAACTAGCACAGCATCCATGAAGATAATGTCATTTGCCACAATTTTGAAGAGTTAAATGCAGAAGGAAGTAATCTCCTACAGTTCAACGAGGGTAATCCATGGTACGGGAATGAAGTGGCAATGAGACTGATTGTGCTCTTCTAGGAAGGAAGGGGGATTATGTTCCAAAATGCGGATCATCTTGGTGCTGATTCTGATATGCCTGGTGGCTCATACGAAGGTATAGAACATCGCCAATTTGCTCATGAGGATGTCAACCCAGAAAGGAGGAATGTTACAGCACACAAACACTTAAGATGGGAAGTTTGTTGATTTGTGGTAGCAACGGATATGCTCTAGCCACGAAATTTGGTGAAGAGGTTGGGGCACATGAGATATCCAATACCCAGAAAGGGTTTGGGAAAATTCTAAACAATTTAGGAGGTATTAAAATAATTAATATTTTTAATGGAGTCCCTAAGTCTAAACTCAGGGAAACTAAAATATTAATGTGGATTCATATAAAACTGCATTAAAATGGTCCAGAAGACATGGATCAAGCTAGATCTAATCTTAGCCATCAATTAGGGACTTAATCTCGATCGTTGATATGTCAACGAGAAAAGTGTAAGAGGAGGCTTAAGGGTCACTTGGAGGAGATACCAGATGATCAGTCATTCTATTCTCTAGAGCAGGGTGTGCTAAGAGAGATAGAATCAGTGATCGAAGTTGAAACTAAGGGGCAGTGAGTACAGAGAGACAGAGATAGTGTCGGGAGATCAATGCAGGAGCCAGAGAGAGTGACACAGTAGCAGCCAAGGCTCATGCAGGGCTATGCAAAGGTAGCTAGGAGCTGCACAGTGCTTCAGAGAGGCCAGCGTAGCTGACGCAGAGGACTAGAAGGATGACGCAGACCCATTCAAGGTAATGCAGGGCCAGTGCTGGGCAGAGAGACGGTGATGCAGTCCAAAAAGGCAGATGCTGGGGTTTCTGGGGCAGATTGGAGTTGAGGAGCTATTGGAGGGTTTATCCGAGGTTTTAGCTGGGACATCTGTCTCAAACTGAGAGGTACTACTGCCAAGGGAATTCTCTTTTGGGTATGCCAGATTTGGCACCCAGATTGTACTTTGAAATTGCTTAATAAGAAAAACCTCAGCTAGCTACACAATTTTCCCGCATTGGGTTTTTCCGGGGACATTGGTCCAAAAATAACGGTGTCCTTTTGTGTGCTTGTATTTGTTTCCTTCAGTTGATGATCTATAATATGTTGAGCATGCACTAGTGTTTATTTTCAGTATTTACATTGTAAATAACTTGTTAAGTAACGGAACAAGTAGGTAGGAATAAATCAGTAAGGTGCATGGAGGGTTTCTAATTGGTAGACTTAGAAACTTCAACAAAGTTTTCTTATTTTACATGGAAATCAAGCCCGAGGAAAAGGACATTGCACAAATGAGATGATGAGATGGTTACATTGGGTAACTGATTTTGCTTTAGACCTATTGGAATGAAGATGAGATTCTGGAATTCTCAAGTGCCCCCGAAAGGGACACGTGTCCCCAAGTTGGAGCCAGATGTTACCCACCAATTGGGTGGGTACTTCTAGGAGATGATTATGGTAAATTTGCATGAAGCGATTTGAGTGGAACTGCTTACCTGGAAGTTCTGGAAACTAATGGTGGTCATTCCAAGAAAACTTGAACCATGTGGAAATTCCGCCATTGCTAACTCTTGCAGCAGACTTTGCGAAAATCCATATGCTGGGAATTCACCTGGTGTCCATAGATACATGTCATTTGTCAAGGAATATAGTGTTACAACCTGTGGATGGGTGTAAGAGTGGTTTTAGAGATGGTACCATTAGGATTGCAGCTCTCAGAAATTGCAACGAACATTGTTTTCTTTCAATTCCTCGAGGTCTAATAGACAAGTGATGAAGAGTGTGTGATAGACTTTGGATGTAATGAACTCAGACATGTATTCAAGCAGTGAAAATCCTAGATTTATTGTAGGCATATATTGCTGCCACATTATAGTCTTTAGTTGGGAAGAGTCTAGTTCATGTAGTATTCCTGTCACTCATGGAAGAATGTGGCAAAATATTTGTGATCAAATGCTAGTGGTGCAAAGCTACAATTATTAGCCCTTGAACGTACAGAGAAAGGTGCACCCAGAAGTGCAAACTTGTCCATCATTTCAGAGAATATTTCAACGAAGAAGGGAGCAATTGGTTCACAAATGAGCTATGGGGATGCATACATGCATACATGTGTGCTAGCCTTAATTCATGATCAGAGCTGACCTATATATATAATTTGGAGCCTATTTTAAATTATAATAAGAATTGATAAGGCACCCTTTTAGATCGTCTTATAGGATTACTTGCACTATTTAAAGAAGAATTAGTGGACCTTCATGGCAACATGTGGCATGTGTGGCTGTGTGATATTCCCACTTAGCATTATTGCTAAGTGAAATATCAATTTTGGTCAATTTTGTCTCAATTCATGTTTGCACTTAGGAAATGTGGGTTTAAAGGACCCACATTGGTTTTTCATTAAAAGCAAGCCCCAAACATTAGAGATGGAAGGGAATATCGAGCCACTAGTGGAGCGTGGGGTCCACCCATGGACAATTGCGGCCCACATGGAGAATACACATGCCTTGGAGGGAATTCAATGGGAGGAAATCGAGATAGGCCTACATGAGCACGTTGGAGGCATTCTGACAAAAAGGAAGGAAAGGAACTCATTTGGTCAGTCATTCATCTTTGAGAAAACTTGTCTTTGACATAGCACGCTTGAGCTGAAGCCATGTCTGCAAGTGTTGTTTAGCACACGAGTGTTTCCAAGTGAAAATCTCAACCATTGCTTCGATGGACTTCAAGCGCCAGCCCAAGGAGGGAGTTCCTTCCATTTCAGTTTGTTCCAGCGGTGGGAGTGCGAGATTGTAGGGAGGATTCACTAGTAGCAGTGCAGGGACTATGCAGAGCTTGGAGGAGGCACACTTGGGACTTAAGGAGTGAAGGGAGTTTGAGCCTGAGATTTGAGGAGGAGCTGGAGAGAGTATTTGCTAGGATGTTGCAGCTATTTTTGGGGCTATTTGCAGTAGGATTGACAACTGGGTGGAATTACCCAGCAGCAGAGCCATAGAGGGAAAAGAGGGCTGAAATTCCAAGGTCAACCATAGGCCAATTCCTTCATGGGTTATTCTGGGTATTTGGTGGAGAGCTCGGGGTTAATTTCCCGAAATTTTCTGAGCAGCGAAGGAGGCCCTAATAGCAGTTCTTCACATCCAGCAACGTATTTCTGGGCAATTTCAACGGAGAGCCAGGAGAGAGCAGCAACAGATTTGAGAGGGACTTCTTATTGTTCATTTGGGCTTAGTTAGATTGCCTTGAGCAAGCCCGGGTGCACTCTTTCCAGCACCTCATTGTACCCTCTTCATATTATAATAAAATGGCTCAGCAGTGCAGTTTTTGATGCAATTTCATGGATTGATTCATGTGTTTGATTTTTGTGATTTTTATATCTATGTATGGTTTGTTATTTACTATAAAAATTCCCTACGAATATTACAATGCTATCACAGGTCATAGACTTGGCTCAGCCTATGGGAGTAGCGCAGTCTATGACACCAGAGGATAAGAAAAAACATGACTTACCGGAGAAAGAGGTACAAAAGTTGAGAAAGGTAGTTGTAGATTACTCTAGAACTTGTGATAACTGAACCGGAGGTTGTGGAAACAAACATGGAAGAGAATGAGGGAGATAGAAGAGATAAGGGGGAGGAGTTTTCTCATCCATAATTTGTTGAAGGAAGTACAGGACCTATCCAAGAGTATTGAGGAACTAAGGCAACATAATTGTGGCAACAACAAGGGTAAAGGAATTCAAGGGGAATTCCAGCTGGGTGAAGGCTCTAGTACTTCACAGCACCACGCATCCCTTAACCCCAACATGCCTCCTATTCCCAACACACCACCTAGATCCACTATTCCAACTTTATTGACATCTGGAGCTAGTGGGCAACAAGGGCAGGAGTCCAGCAAGGTCTTCATGTTTATAGAGGGGCTAACGGAGCCACTGAAGGGACTGGTGAAGTCCAACATACCCACTACCATGCAGGATGCAGTGGGGAGGACCAAATATTTGCAGGATACCCTACCGAGGGTTAGAGCACCACTACCACTTAGACAGGGTTTCCAGCAGAGGAGGAGAGACACTAGAGCTCCACTACCAAGAGCCAACCAAGGGCGTGGATAGTTGGATGTGGAGACCTGGAGAGACCTCCGAAGGAGGAAGTTGTGTTTTACCTATCAGGAACCATGGGCCCTGGGCCATAGATGCACAACAGGCAATGCCCACTACATTGAGATCTTCTCTGATAGTGATTTGGAGGATGATGCAGATTTGGAGGTGGGTGGATATGACAGTACAGTGCAAGCAGAGAGGGGGCCACCACCACCACCCCCACCAGGGGGAGCTCCTTTCTCTCCATCAAGAGGGGTCCTTGCATCTCTACGTGGGGTACCCAAGTTTTTGACTATGAGGATCAAGGGCAACGTATCTTGGTTTTAGTAAACAGTGAGGCTACCCACAATTTCATTGATGCACAGATGGTCCAGAGGGGTATCACAACCAAGGAGTTTGAGGGTTTTTCGGTTCTAGTGCCAAGTGACAGAACCATGCAGTGCACATGCTATGTACCAACTTTGACAGTGACCTTGCGGAACTACTCAGTGTTAAATCACTTCTTCGTGGTGGATGTGTCGAACACCAATTTGGTGATTGGTGTCCAGTGGCTCTACTCGCTTGGCAGAGTCACCACTGATTAGAGGAAATTGGAGATGGAATTCACAGGGCTAGATGGAAAACCCGTTTGGCTACGAGGTATGCATTCTTACCCTCCATAGATTGATTCAGCCCACAGGATGGAGGAAAATCTGAGACACGGGGACATTGAGTGGGTTGTGGAGTTGAGGATTTCAGAGGCTGGGGTTCAGCCCAAGCCACTGCACCCAGATATACAGACCATTTTAGACAGGTACCCAGTAGTGTTTGGAGACATACCGTTGGGTCAACCACCTGATCGAGGGTTTGAGCATACAATTGAGCTAGAGCCAAGGGTATAGGTCGTGATTACTACCCCTTATCGACATCCCAAGGCATACCAAGATGAGATAGAGAGGGCTATTCATGATTTTTTGGCACTTGGGCACATTAGGCCTAGCGCTAGCCCTTTTGCTTCATCAGTTGTTCTGGTGAAGAAAAAGGATGGGTCCCTACGGATGTGCATTGACTACAAGGCCCTTAACAAGAAGACCGTGAAGAACCGCTACCCAATCCCACGCATAGATGAGCTGATGGAGGAGCTGAGGGGGGTGAAGTTCTTCACCAAGATTGATTTGCGCTCAGGGTACCACCAGATTAGGATGAGGGACCAAGATGTCCCTAAGAGCGCTTTTAGGTGCCACTGTGGGCACTTCGAGTTCCTAGTTATAACTTTTGGTCTAACCAACGCACCAACCAATTTATAGTCCTGCATGAACCACGTGTTTTGTGGATAGCTGTGGAAGTTTGTGTTAGTGTTCTTTGATGACATCTTGATTTGCAGCCAGACATGGGAGGAGCACTTGCAACACTTAGACACAGTGTTGCGCATTTTGGAGGAGCAACAGTTCTATGCAAAATTGTCTAAGTGCGAGTTTGGCTTAACAAATATGCTCTACCTAGGGCACATCATTGGGGAGGACGGTGTGAGGGTCCATGAGGAGAAGATTAGGGCCATCCAGGATTGGCTAGAGCCCCAGAATGTGACAAAGTTGAGGGGATTTGTGGGCATCTGCACTTACTACAGGAAGTTCGTAAACGGCTTCTCTAAGTGGCAGCTCCCCTCAATGATTTGACGAAGAAGGTGGCCTTTGAGTGGACAGCTATAGCGCAGGAGGCTTTCGATCGCCTCAAACAGGTCATAAGCAGTTGTCATGTATTGGCACTTCCAAATTTCACCCAACCCTTTGTGCTGGAGTGTGATGCATCCAGAGAGGGTGTAGGCACAATTTTGATGTAGGGAGGGCACCCCATAGCCTTCGAGAGTCAGAAACTATTGCCCCATGAGAGGTTGTACTCTATTTGTGACAAGGAGATGCTAGCCATCATGCATGTGCTAGCCAAGTTCAAACAATACTTGGTGGGAAACTGGTGCAGGGTCAAGATAGACCACAACAGCCTCAAATTTCTCTTGGAGCAGAAGCAGTTGCAGGAGAGGCAGCAAAAGTGGGTGAGCAAGCTCCAAGCGTACGACTTTGACCTTGAGTATGCCAAAGGGAAGCACAACGTGGTGGCAGATGTGTTGTCTAAGAGACTAGCTACCCTTTTGCTGATGAGCATTGCCCTAGATTGGAGAGCACAGTTACTGGTGGAGTACTCCAAGGACTAATTTGCATGTGAGGTCCTTGATGGGGTGGTGACAGATGACTGGTATAGGGTGATGAACGAGGTAATTTACTTCAGAGACTAGATTTACTTGGTGCCCAACTCCCAATTGAGGGAGAAGGTTTTACAGGCTACCCATGACTCACCACTAGCAGGGCACCAAGGGTTGAAAAAAACGTATAGGGCCATCAAAGAGCGTTTTGCGTGGAGGCGCCTCAAGGATGACGTTCTGAGGCATGTCAAGGAGTGTGACACATGCCAGAGGAACAAGGGTGAGAAGTCACACCCTACAGGGTTGCTACAGCCTCTTCCTATCCCTAAGGGGAAATGGGAGAGTGTGTCGATGGACTTCATTACAGGGTTGCCCCCAGTACAGGGAAAAGGCAGCATTTACATGGTGGTGGACTAGTTGACGAAGTTTGCACATTTCTTTGGCATCTTGGCCCAGTACTCAGCATCACAGGTGGCCGAATTGTTTTGCAAGGAGGTGTTTCGGCTACATGGTCTTCTGAAGACCATTGTTAGTGACCAGGACAATAGGTTCATGGGGGGATTTTGGCAGGAGCTATTCTGACTGGTGGGCATTGAGCTCACTCTGAGCACTAGTTATCACCCCCAGACAGACCGGCAAACGGAGACAGTTAACAAATGGTTGGAGGGTTACTTGCGTAACTATGTGACGGGCCATCAACAAGCATGGCTACGGTGGTTACACTTGGGAGAGTACTGCTACAACATCGCGTACCACATGTCCATAGGTATGTCTCCATTCCGAGCTCTCTACGGTTACGATGCATTCTCTTTTGCTAACGTGATGTTTGGAGATAGTAAGGTCCCTAGTGCCAAGGATTGGATACAGGAGAGCCAAGACATTTTGCGGGCTTTCAAAGACAACATGCGAACAACCCAGAACCAGCAAAACTTTTATGCAGACAGGGGAAAAGATTGAGAGACAGTTTGAGGTAGGGGATTTAGTCTTCTTGAGGCTTCAGTCGTACAGGCAGTCATCGCTCAAGCAGAAGCGAGCCAAGAAACTCAAACCTCGTTTTTATGGAGGTAGCACATAGGGCCATCAAAGAGCGTTTTGCATGGAGGGGCCTCAAGGATGAGGTTTTGAGGCATCTCAAGGAGTGTGACACATGCCAGAGGAACAAGGGTGAGCAGTCACACCCTACAGGGTTGCTACAACCTCTTCCTATCCCTAAGGGGAAATGGGAGAGTGTGTCGATGGACTTCATTACAGGGTTGCCCCCAGTACAGGGAAAAGGCTACATTTACATGGTTATGGACCAGTTGATGAAGTTTGCACATTTTTTTGGCATCTCAGCCTGGTACTCGGCATCACAGGTGGTCGAATTGTTTTGCAAGGTGTTTCGGCTACATGGTCTTCTGAAGACCATTGTCAATGACCAGGACAACAGGTTCATGGGGGGATTTTGGCAGGAGTTATTCTGACTGGCGGGCACTGAGATCACTCTGAGCACTAGTTATCACCCCCAGATAGACGGGCAGACAGAGATAGTTAACAAGTGGTTGGAGGGTTACTTGCGTAACTATGTGACGGGTCATCAACAAGCATGGATACGATGGTTACACTTGGAAGAGTACTGCTACAAGACTGCGTACCACATGTCCATAGGTATGTCTCCATTCCGAGCTCTCTATGGTTACGATGCATTCTCTTTTGCTGACGTGATGTTTGGAGATAGCAAGGTCCCTAGTGCCAAGGATTGGATATAGGAGAGCCAAGACATTTTGCGAGCTCTCAAAGACAACATGTGAACAACCCAGAACCAACAAAAACTTTATGCAGACAGGGGAAAAGTTGAGAGGCAATTTGAGGTAGGGGATTTGGTCTTCTTGAGGCTTCAGTCGTACAGGCAGTCATCACTCAAGTAGAAGCGGGCCGAGAAACTCAAACCTCATTTTTATGGAGGTAGCATATGAGCTGGAGCTACCCCCGGGAAGTCGGGTGCACAACATTTTTCATGTATCTTCCCTGAAAATGGCACTGGGGCAGCAGGTGACAACAGCTATAAAGCTACCCCCTATGAATGATGAGGGGCACTTAGTTCTGGAGTCGGAGGCTATTTTGGACACTCGGGAGAGGCGTTTGAGGAACAGGGTCATTAACGAGTTTCTGATTAGATGGAGGAGCCTACTGTGAAAATTTCAGAATCTAACAAACCAGAAATCCTACTGCAGTAAACTGATTTGCATTACCTACTTGTGTTCTTCATTTTAACAAGTTATTTTCAGAAAATATTAATGCAAATAAACTGCAGCCTACCCCAATATACAAATCAAGTACTGAAAAATAAATGAGACAATCACACAAAGGACACACTTCTTTTTGGACTAAACATCCTCAGAAAAACCCAATGCAAGAAAATCGGTGCAGTAGATACGAGGGTTTTACTATTAAGGAAATTTTTGAATACAACTAGGATGCCAAATCTAGCTCACCCAATAGAGAATAACCTGGAAGAAGTACCTCTATCTAGAGACAGATATTTTGGCAAATCTAGCAACTAGATGAATAAACCCCACAAGTGACTGTGCTGTCCCTAGTGCTGTGCAGTGATGGCAGCTCCAAGTTCTGCGTTGGAACTGCATCACCTCCTCTATAAGCTGCGTCACCCTCCCAGTGAGCCTTCCTGGCTCAGAAATCGATCTATTAAACTGCTGCTCGATCTGCCTCACAGAAACCCCAGTGTTGCCTCTAAGTGACTGCTTCATTTCCTCTAGCCTCTGTGTCACCCTACTGGAGCTGCGTTGTCTCTCCCTGGTGTTGTGCTGCCTCTCTGCTATGTATTCTCGACCTTGGACTGAAGTCCTTCTACCGAACTACCCCTCTCTGCACTAGAAACTTACTCTGAAATTTTCAGCAAACCACGCCCCAGAATTTCGAATTAGCTCAAGTGTTGCTCTCTCTGTGTGTATTCTCCAACTGACCCCAAGCCTTCCTTTATACTTTTCCTCTTGAGAAATCAACAGTTGTGATCTAATCTCTAATCAATGGCTAAGATTAAATTAGACTTGATCCTCGTCTCTTAGAAGCTTCTCACCCATATTTTTATTAATACCCATTAATATTTTAATTTTCCTAAGTTTAGACTTAGGAACCCCATTAAAAATGTTAATTTTTTTAATAAAATACAATCCACGTGGAATTTCACCAAACGATTTCTGGGTATTGGAGATCTCATGCGTTCTAGCCCCTCCTCAAAACTTTGGAGCTAGAGCACATCCGATGCTACCCAAAAATCAACACCTACTAGATGAGGATGCCACTTGGGAAGGGGAGCAAATACTTCAACATCCTTCATTACAGTTGCTTGAGGACAAGTAACATCTTGGCAGGGAGGATTGTGATATTCCCACTTAGCATTATTGCTAAGTGAAATATCAATTTTGGTCAAGTTTGTCTTAATTCATGTTTGCACTTAGGAAATGTGGGTTTAGGGGCCCCACATTGGTTTTTGATTAAAAGCAAGCCCCAATCATTAGAGGTGGAAGGGAATATTGAGCCACTAGTGTAGCGTGGGGGCCACTCATGGATAATTGCGGCCCACATGGAGAATACACACGCCTTGGAGGGAATTTGGTGGGAGGAAATCCAGATGGGCCCACATGAGCATGTTGGAGGCATTTTGACAAAAAGGAAAGAAAGGCACTCATTTGGTCATTCATTCATCTTTGAGAAAACTTGTCTTTAACATAGCACGCTTGAGTTGAAGCCAAGTCTGCAAGTGTTATTTAGCACACGAGTGTTTCCAAGCAGAAATCTCAACCCTTGCTTCAGTGGACATCGAGAGCCAGCCCAAGGAGGGAGTTCCATCCATTTCAGTTTGTTCCAGCAGTGGGAGTGTGAGTTTACAGGGAGAATTCACTAGCAGTAATGCAGGGACTGCGCGAGCTTGGAGGAGGCACACTTGGGACTTGAGGAGTGAAGGGAGTTTGGGCCTAAGATTTGAGGAGGGGCCCAAGAGAGTATTTTCTAGGAGATTGTAGCTATTTTGGGGGCTATTTGCAACAGGATTGACAGGTGGGTCGAATTATACAGCAGTAGAGCCATAGAGGGAAAAGAGGGTCGAAATTCCAAGGTAAACCATAGGCCAATTCCTTCGTAGTTTATTCGCGGTATTTGGTGGAGAGGTCGGGGTTAATTTCCCAAAATTTTCTGAGCATCGGAGGAGGCCCTAGCAACATTTCTTCACATCCAGCGGTGTATTTTTTGGCAGTTTCAACACAAATCCAGGAGAGAACAGCAACAAATTTGAGAGGGATTTCTTATTGTTCATTTTCTCTTAGCTAGCTTGCCTTGAGAAAGTTCAGGTGCACTCTTTCCAACACCTCATTGTACCCTCTTCATATTATAATAAAATGGCTCAGCAACGCAGTTTTTGGTGCAATTTCATGGATTGATTCATGTGTTTGATTTTCGTGGTTTTAATGTCTATGTATGCTTTGTTATTTATTGTAAAAATTCGCTAGGAATATTACAGGTTGTATAAGGTAGTGTTTACTTGAAATTCTTATGAGGAAGGTGTGAGAGCTCAAACTGCTCGCATAGAGAGGTAGTACAACTTTCATATTTTGCAAGCCTTTTTGAAGTCATCCCCTTAATGATTGGTGTGCCACTTTAGAGGGTTGCAAGACAGTATTGGAGGTTGTGTGTTGGCTTGGAAAGAGTCCCTTTGGATGATAATATGGAAGTATGTGGCTCTTTTGCCCACTTTGGAGTTTTCATGGCAGGATTGAAGTACACCTTTGGAGATTACTAGGAGGATTCTATCACCCTTTGGGAGTTGAGTGCCAGATATCCACAATAGAAGATTGTTTAAAGAAGGGTACATTGTGGAAGGGCCTTTGGAGGCCGTACGCTACACCAACACCCTCTTTTCACCGTTCATTTGTGGATAAGGGTCATCTTTTGGGGGTTGAGCTCCTAAATTTTGTACATGTGGCATCAAAAGCATCATTTAATATTAATTTAGATTAATTAGTTTGTAGAGAGGACCTTTTGCCCAACCTTAGGCTAATTTAGGGGATCTTAGCTTAAGAAAAGATTATTTCATTATGAGAGAAGTTGAGCACCTCCTCTATAAATAGAGGTGCGTTGCCTTTTATTATTTGATGGAGTTTTGGGGAGAAATAACATGGCTAATCTGAAATTTTCTGCAATTTTTCTCTTGTGAAAGTTTGTTATGGATATTTCAAGTTGAGCGAATTGTTTTGGGGAGGATAAAATTGCTTGGATGGATTTTCTCTTGGATTGATGAAGTGATGCTATTGTGAATTGTGCTATTTTATTGTGAGTATCTTCTTCCATTTTGCAATGTTGTAGAATTGGGCTTTCTATAAAGTTTCATGATATGTTGAACATTTATGGCTCTAAAATATCCTTTGCAAGATTTGTCACCTAGTATCCATAAAGGAAACTTAGAATAACAATCCTTGACCTTAAATATCTAATTGATTGAAAATCACTAGGCTTTGATTGAGAGACATTTCTCAACCAAAATCTTTAGATTTAGATTCACTCCTTGTCTAACTCCATTATGCCCAAAAATTCATTGATAAGCCAAGTTAATGATCCTTCATTCTCCAACATTTTATACCTTTTCTGTAAATAGTAAACACTATTTTGATAGGGTTCCACTCTCCTGAGAAATCATGTAGTTATGATCATTGATGGTTTGGGAGATTCCCTTTGAACTCTAACCCTGATTACTCTATGAAACCTAACGATCCTATCTTCCACCTAAGCCCTGATCATTTGATTGGTGGAGTGTGAAGTAGAGGATTTGGAGAGCTTTTGACTCGGTATGACCAGACCATTAGATCTCTAGGACCTACAAAAAGAACCTCCCTTGAGTCAAAGGAGAGCTAAAGAGAAGCAAGAAAAGGGTTGGTGAAGTGACAATGGCCCCCTTGAGCTTTTGCACTTGAGCTTTTGGACTTTATTTCTAGAAGTGCGAGATTTTGTTATAACAAGTCCTGTTACCCCTAATTCTAGCAGGGGTACATGTATTTTTTTCACTTTGCATTATCACCATTGTAAGCCTAAGGTCAAAAAATGTGAGTCCTTGTATTTAGGTGTCCTAGGCCTTGTGATGGTCAATCGTGACCTATCCTTTTCGGCTAAGTCCTTCATCCCTTGGTCCTATATAGGATTGGAGGGTTTTGGATGGATCTCATTGCATTGATGTTTATGGTAGCCTTGGTTATGTCGGGTTGATCACCAATGTATGGGTCAATCAACCTGTGATAGGGTACACCTATATCTTACCATATTGTTATGAGTCATAGAGTTTGTATTTGTCCTTAGCCTTGGTGTAGAATTACTAAGATAATACTCAACATGGAAATTTCATAATTTCAGCAGTTCAGATTTTCTAAGAAAGTACACGTTTCCCAATGTATGTGGTCCAAGAAGTAAAAAAGTCAACTTGGCTTCAAAATGCTTAGAATGAAGAGATGACATGCCACATTGAAATTTTTCCAAAATGTGAAGATATTGATTAGAAACAAGTAGTCATAGTTAATCTAGTGACACATTGGGGTTCCAGGTGACAAATCATGGGCAAGTCTTGATAGAATTCAACATGCATTACACAAAAATTGGTCTACAAATTTAGCCAGACAAAACCCACGTGGATAATTCTCCAGATTCTCTAGGGTGTTGGATATCCCTCTTTCATGCATGATGATGTGGCACATAAGGGTCAAAGAATGGCAATGCAAGGGCTGGTCTTGCCAACGAGGATAGATGCATGTGGAATAAAGTCAAAATTTCAGCAAATTGTGAAATGATCAAGGAAAATTCACCAAGTTGTGTCGTTAAAGTCAATTCAAGAGGAACATTGGAGGGTAAAACTAGTCGTTAAAGGTGGACGTTGCATCAGTTTGTGAAAAAGAATGCAATCGTTAGACAACCAAATCCTCCTTTAAGGGACCAAGTCGAACCTCCAAGTACCAAGTCGAGTTCTCCACGGGCCAAGTCAAGCTTTCCAAGATAGCAATTCAAACTTCAAGATAGCCATTAGGTAATCCAAATGGAACATTGAGCATCCAAAGACCAATATTCTTCATCACTTTATCTTTCATGGTTAATGCAAGTGAAACATTGGACTACTAAGGGCCATGTGAACCAAATCAAACTCTCTAAGTGGGAAAATTCATTGTAACAAAAATTATTTTGTTGAATTTACTTAGTCTCCAACATGTGGATGACAAGTAAAAATTATTATTTTGAAAGAGGTTAACCTAGCCATTATCTAGTCATTAAAAGGAAAATTATAAAAGTCTAGCCTCTCCTCTCTTTCAAGTTGTTGTTGAATTGTGAGATCAATCTATGCCATAATATAGAACTTCTATTTACAAGCACGTTGTCTCTATATTGTGGTTTAGATTCTTCCATTCTATGTTTTCTGGGCTCATTTTGCAAAGGGGTTAATAAAACAATTCATAACTAGTAAGGATTACAAAGAATTTGGAGGGATGATCCATTAAGGGGCTTACATAGGCATGTGGAGAGGGTGAATAAGTCAATAATTTTCTTTATTGCTTCTGTTGTAGGTGGAGCAAGTTAAAACTTAAAACCGGGTTGGATCAATCCTTATAGGGGGATAGCTTCAACTAGGGGAAGAATATTTCCATCACATGGTTGACCCAAAGTTTAGAGGCATATCGCTAAAGGCCGCTCCTAGTTGGATCTGGAATGTTGTGGAGAATTTTAGACATAGTTGGGGGTGATACACTCTTCTCGAGTCCAAGCCCACCTCATTGTCCAAAGTACATCACCAACTTAAATGTGGATTTGATTCATAACTCAGCCATCAAAAAGGTATAGGCTATGGCCAAGGTAAGACATTTCTCAACAGCCACTGTTTATATTTTAAAATCCAAAAAACTTATAAATTTCTGTTTTAATTAGATTTTTTCTACTAGTTTGCAATTAAAGTTTTAACACAAGTTTTAGCTAGTATCCCTTGGAAATTTGAATTATATACAATTAGATCTCATCCAAGGGATCAATATATTTGATTTGAGCTCTCAAAAAACATTATCTTTTCATAGGCATGTTGAGTTTAATCTCGTAGAAATGCAGTAAATTACAACAACATCATATTCAGATTTTGTAGAAAAGTCACAGTAGAAGGTTCCTTTCAAGTAAGTTTTATTATAAAAACCTTACAGTTAGTTAATCTATTTTAGTTGGGGCTAAAATCAATCATTTCCAGTCATTAAAACTCTGTTTTCATTGCTGAAAATTATTTTGTAGGTTTTCACCCAGTGTGGTTTACAGTTAACAGTTAGTTATTATCTTTTATTTGGGGCTAAAATCAATCATTTTCGGCCATTAAAACTCTGTTTTCATTGCTGAAAATTATTTTGTAGGTTTTCACCCAGTATGGTTTGACCCCATAACCTCTGCAACAAATTCAAAGTTCTTCCAAGTTTGAAGTTCGAGAGTGACCCAGACTCCAAAATGACTTACATTCAATCTCCTAGAATCCCCACCCCTACATATTCAATCTAGAGTGCTTAGGCACTATTGGGTGGCTTTTTTAAGGGGTTATTGTTACATTTTTCTGTATTTTTCTACATATTTTCCAATATGCGGTCACAAGACAGCAAGCAAAATAACTCAAGTTACAACCCTTCTAACGAAAGATCTAAATCAAGAATAGCTCATAGAATTGGTTAGTATATTAAAATTTGCATTTATTTGGACTATTAACATGCTATTTATCTCCATTATTGAGTGACCAGCATTGTCAGTCTACATTTATTTCTGCATATTTTACAATTTTAGATCAGTATAACAGCAAACAATTAATTCCTCTCTTTGCCAAGAGCCCATAAAAGGCATTGATCATTCTTTGGTTGGGTGAAGTCATCTTAAGGGAAACCTCCCATAGCCTTTTAAGAGGAAGTGGGCCCTTGTCCTATGTGTGCCAATCCTAGCAAGTTGCAAAGACCTTGGCAACCTTGCGCCAGTTTGATCAGTAACAAGTCCCAAAGCCTAAGGCCTAAATGCTAAGTTACCAGGATTCGGATCCAAATACGGATACAAATCCGGATTCGGATATGGATACAGATCCGGATTAGGACATGAATCCAGATTCGGATACGGATCCGCCAGTTTTTTTAAAAGTCAGGATCTAGATATGGCAAGTACAAGAAAATAATGAATATTTTAATATTTTATAATTTAAATTTATATAATATAAAATAAAACTAAATTTTATAAAAATAAAAATATAGTGATCATTTTTGATATATAATATTTACAATAATAATAATAATTGATAAATAATACCAACTTAATATATCATTTATCAATATTAATTAAAATAAAAAAAAATAAAAAAGAAAATGTAAATTTTAAATATACATGATACTTTAAATAAATATTAATTTAATATAATAGAATTATGCTCATTTATAAATATTTAAACATTAATGATTAATTATAATATTTATATTAAGTAACTTATTAAACTTACTTTTCAGACTTGAAAATAAACTTTTAAATTAATTAAAATGTGGGTGGCTTATAATCTTATAATCTTATAAAGCATTAATTAAAGTTTATAATACGTCTTGCATTAAAGTTTATAATATGGTCAAATAATATAAAAATAATTAATTGTCATCGGCCAACTCCCTCGCATAGATTATTACACTCTCTTTGCTGATTTTTCCATTTTCGTGGACATTGGTTCATTAATCCATTTTTTATCATGCACCTATTGACTTTTGTTGAAATATGTAACTAGGTTCAGTCTTCATAAATATGAAATGTACTCTTGATTCTTGTATATTGTAAAAAGAAAGAAAAAATATTATTGTTATTTTTTGTAGCATGGGTTTCATGCTCAAGGTCATTTTATTTAGAGGTCAAGCACCCATTGAGTGTTTCTAGGGTTTGTCATAGAGTCAAGAAGTCAATAGAGACATTTTCATATGAATAAGATCTCATTGGGCATATTGTAACATGTCAAAAGAATTATTTTTGTATTTAAAGTGTCAAAATACCCCTCCAAGACCAAGTCGGCCTAGCAGCTAAGAAGTTGGCCTCATCAGGGCATGTCGTCCTCCTTGGAAGCCTATATATAGGAGAGAACTTGACCTCCTATGGACACTCACTCATTCCTCATCATCTAAGTGAAGAAAAGGCAGAAGAAAGGCAAGGGAAGAAGGCTAGAAGGAAGAAGGACAAATTTTGTGGGTTAATTCTCTCTCTCTCTCTTTCTCTCTCTCACACACACACACACACACGTGCAAAGATAAGGCTAGGGTTTTGCAGCTACAAGGTCGAAGTTGTCAAGTTGTAGAAAGAAGGTCGAAGAAAGGACTTTTAGGCCACCTTCTAGCCCTATAAAGAGAAGCAACCCAAGCAAAGGAGCAAGCAAGCCTTGGAAGCCCTAATTTCCCTCACACGTGTGGAAGCAAAAACTTTTGCAGGTGCCAAAAAATTCAAACCTGCAGCGCAGGGCAAAATTCTATAGATAGGGGTCGAAATTATGCAGCCAGAAGAGATTTGACCAGGTTTGACATTGATAGAAGAAGTACATCATCAAGAAGGTTTGGCTTGGTCTTGGAAGGGTATTGGTCTTGGTCTAGAGGTCTTGGAAATCGTCATTTGAAGAATCTATAAGAAGAGAAGAAATTTGTGGGTTTTCCTCTCAAGAGGAGAGGTTTTGGCCCTGGCTTGCAGCCTACATCCTATGTTCTTGTGTACTATTGATCTTCATGTCTTGATAGTTGTTTGATGATAAGAACAACATAATAATAAGTGAAGAAGCTAATAATCAAGAAAAAAGTAAAAATACATCACAAGCAGTTATCAAGTGTAAGAGAAATCATCCTAATTATAGCCCTATTGATTTCTCAACATGGTATCAGAGGTAAGGTTGACTAAGGGCATGATGAAGATCACTACATCTCTGAAGAAGTCATTGAAGCAATTTTCTATGATGGCAAGTCATCTCAACCAAGGCATCAAAGCATTTTGGAATCTCCTATTATCTATCAAGAATCATAAGACCAAGACTTCTACTAAAAAGGACAAAGGGTTATTCTCGGCACTTACAGGTACGTTTGAAGATGAAAATATATGGGTAATTGATAGTGGAGCATCCAGATATATGACAGGTGAGCACAAACAACTAAAGACCTTTTCAAGAGGAGAGACTTCCTACTATGTTGAACTTGGAGACAAAAAGATCTATCTTGTAAGAGGAATTGGATCAACTTCGCTGGAGTTGGAAAATGGAGGAAACATACATGTCAACCACATTCTATTCGTACCATGTTTGCAAAAGAATTTACTTTCTATTTCATGTTTAAAAGATAAGGGAGATAGAGTTGCTTTTATAGATGGAAAAACTATGGTATGGGATAAAGGATCTAGCATCAACAATGCAAAATTCATTGGGATTTGTGAAGGATGTTGATTTGGGATAGCATCGGATGTGCTCTAGCCACGAAATTTGGTGGAAAGGTTGGGGCACATGAGATCTCCAATACCCATATAGGTTTTGGGCAGATTCTAAACAGATCAGGAGATATTAAAATAATTAATATTTTGAATGGAATCCCTAAGTCTAAACTTAGGGAAAATAAAATATTAATGTGTATTAATATGAATCTGTGTTAGAATGGTCCAAAAGACATGGATCAAGCCAGATCTAATATTAGCCATTGATTAGGAACTTAATCTCAGTCATTGAGATGTCAACAGAAAAAGTATAAAATGAGGCTTGAGGGGCACTTGGAGAATATACTGAGGGAGACTAGTCAGTTCAATTTCTGGAGCGGCGTTTGCCGAGAAATTGAACCAGTGGTCTAGAGAGCAATCAGGAGGCAACAAGTACGGAACAGAGAGACGAGAGATCGACGTAGAAGAGGCAGATGCAGAGCCAAAGGAAACCACGCAGAGGCAGCAAAGACTGCGCAGAGGCAGAAGGGCCTGCATCATCCACGCAGAGGCTGTAGGAGTGATGCAGAAGCCCAGAGAGGTTGCTTAGAGCCTCAATAGGTTGACGCAGGTGGTTTTTAGGTTGTAGCAGAGGTCAGTAGGGCCTACGTTGGGTTTGGAAAATGCTAGAAGTTTGTCTATCTGTGGGTAAGCCAGTTTGGCACCCTGTTGTACAAGAAAATTGTTGAATAATAAAATCCTCCCTTGCTGCATCGGTTTTCCCACATTGGGTTTTTCTAGGGACATTAGTCCAAAATAACTGTGTCAATGTGTGCATATTTTCGTTTCTGTATTATGATGTGATATCTGCAATAGTATTTATTTCAATGTTTGTTGAAGTAATTTCATGAATAACTTATGATGAAATAAGTAGGAAAAATAAATCAATTGCTGTAGTGATAGAATTTTCACATGGTATCAGATCAAGTAATCAGAGACAGAAAGGGAAAATCAGTTATGGGTCAAGACCACGATGCAAAGACATCCACCTCAGGGGACTCACGCAGATTTTCAGAAGATTGCACAAGATAGAGAGATTTTGATTTCTCTATGTTGGCTTCCAGGTTGGAAGAAGAAATGGCGTGCATGACTAGTGTTGCATCATCAAAAGTATGGTATATAGATAGTGGAGCCTCGTGGCATATGATGGGAATCAGGGAGTGTTTCTCAAAATATCAAGAAGAAAAGATGAACTTTCAGATCACCATGGGGAATAAGGCAAAGTGTACTCCAGTAGGAAAGGGTACCATAGTTTTTCAAACATAATCAGGAGAGCAGTTTCGTGCCACAAATGTGTTGCATGTGCCAAGATTGGGGATGAACTTACTTTCTGTTTCACAACTACAAGGCAAGGGCTATGACGTCTACTTCATCAAGGAAAAGGTGTGCGTCAAACACCCGAGCTAGAAAAAGAAAGTGCAGATCAGGATCAAAAGTAATCGGTTGTACAGATTACAACTAGAATCTCCAATGGCACTAATAGGTAGTCATGGGGACAAAGACTTGAACGAACTATGGCACAGAAGGATGGGTCACTTGCACCATGGAGATCTGAGAATTCTCAGGAGCACTATAACAGGTGTTCTGGATTTGAGTACGGAACGAGATGATGTATGCAGGGGATATGCTCTAGGAAAGTATGCCAAGGCGGCATTTCCTAGGAGCAACCACAGGGCCAAGAGTGTACTAGGGTTGATACACTCAGATATCTGCGGACCTATGTCCATCAAAGCTCTCAGCGATGCCGAGTATTTCCTTACTTTCATTGATGACCAGTCGAGGAAAACTTGGATCTATTTTTTGAAAACCAAGGATGAGATTTTCTGTCGATTAAAGGAGTTCAAGGCTCTAGTGGAGAATCTGACAAGTAAGAAAATAAAAGTATTGTGCTCAGATAATGGTGGAAAATATGTCGATAAGGACTTCACTGATTTTTGCACTAAGGAGGGCATCAGAAGAGAGTGGACAACTCCCTACAATCCGGAGCAGAATGGGGTGGTAGAAAGGAAAAACAGGACTATTGTAGAAGCAACTAGGGCCATGCTATATGATCAAGATATGCCAAAATTCATGTGGGCAGAAGCATGCAACACAGTTTTCTACATTCAGAACAGGACTCCTCATCGGGCATTGGGAAAGATTACTCCAGAGAAAGTCTTCACTGGGAAGACACCTAAAGTTAGTCATTTCAGGATATTTGGGAGTTTGGCATATTGTCGCATACCCGAAGAAAAGAGGAAGAAGCTGGATCAGACTGCAGAAAAGGGGTATCTGGCAGGATATAGCGAGAACGCTAAGGCATATAGGATCTATCTTCTAGGGAGCAGGAAGGTAGTAGTACAACGAGATGTAAAGTTCATGGAGGACAGAGCTTTCAGAAGATCTCGCGAAATGCCTTCCAAGGAGTAGGCGAAAGAGGATCTGTTGGTCATGCCTCTTCAACCAACGGAAGTGGAGAATTCTTCCTCAGATCAGGAAGATTCTCAGGATGAGGAAGAGGAGCAAACAAAAGCACCTATTGGCAGAGGAAGAACCAGTAGGGAACTTCATCAAATTCTGCGTGATGCAGAGAAATTCATTGGACATCCAAGGAACAATAAAAGGGAGCGAAAATAGCCAAACAGGTATCAGGCGTTAGTAGCTCAAGATGGAGAGCTTGCCAGCTTGAAGGAGGCAACTCAACATCAGGTCTGGCTAGATGCGATGGTGGAGGAGTATAACTCCATAATGGTAAACGATGTCTGGGAGGTGGTGTCAAGGCCTCAAGACAGATCTATGGTAGGTTCAAGATGGATCTACAAGATCAAATATGCTGCGGACGACAGTATTGAAAAATACAAGGCCAGGTTTGTGGCTAAGGGGGTATGCTCAAAAGGAAGGGATTGACTATGAGGAAACCTTCGCCCCGGTAGCCAGGTATACATTTATTAGGACAGTGATATCTCTTGCAGCCCAGATGGGATGGGAGATCCATCAAATGGATGTCAAGACGACATTTCTGAATGACGTAATAGAAGAAGAAGTATACATTAAACAACCAGAGGGCTTTGAAACTCATGAGAAGAAGTCTCATGTATGCAGACTGAAGAAAGCCTTGTATGGGCTGAAGCAGGCACCAAGAGCGTGGTATGGTCGAATAGATGGCTACTTGTAGAAGATGGGGTTTCTCAAGAGTGACGCGGATCCGAATCTCTACTATTTGGTCATAGAGAGCGAGCCACTTATCTTAGTATTATATGTGGATGATCTCTTCCTGACAGGATCATCTAGACTCATTGAAGACTGCAAGAAGAATCTAGCCATAGATTTCGATATGAAGGATATGGGACGAATGCACTATTTTCTATGGTTGGAAGTTTGGCAGCAGAAAGGAGAAATCTTCCTTGGGCAAGGAAGGTATGCTACAAAAATTCTGAAAAGGTTCGGGATGGGAGACTATAGACGTATGGCTATGCTAATAATCACCAGCTGGAAGAAGATTGATGCATCAGAAGACAAGGATGTCGATCCCACCTTATACTGACAGCTCATAGGGTCCCTGATGTATCTAGTCAATACCAAGCCACATATTTGCTACGCTGTCAACACCCTCAGTCAGTTCATGGTGGAACCAAAGAGGGCTCACTAGGCAACAACCAAGCACGTTCTCAAGTATTTACAAGGAACAGTTGATTATGGGCTCTTGTACAACAAGGGGAAGGATATCAGGTTGAGTGGATTTACTGATGTAGATTGGGCAGGAAGTTCAGTGGATCGGAAAATTACCTCTAGGTACTGGTTCAACATTGGATCAAGAATAACCTCCTGGTGCAGTAGGAAACAGAAGTCCGTGGCTCTGAGCTCATTTGAGGTAGAATATATGGCAGCAAGCATAGCTTCATGTGAGGCCATATGGCTTAGAAAACTGTTGGTAAACCTATTCAAAATAAATATGGAGGCGACCAGGATGTAATATTCCTAATTAGCCATGGCTAATTGGAATATTCGATTTTGTCCAATTTTTGCCTTCTATAGTTATTTGTAAATAAAAAGTGAGGACGGGGGACATAACTCACTTTTAGAATAAAAAGTCACTTCCTAGTAGCACAACATTGTGACTTAAAAGGGAAACCAAGGAGGCCAAAGGGGGACGCAGAAATGGAGCCCATGCAGACACATGGAGGGACTGCGCAGGAGGGAAGGAACACATGGCAAGAAGGGGATCACGTAGGAGAAGGTGAGCCTAGGGATTGTGAGAGGCAGGGGCTATAAGATAGAGAGGAACCCCCTCATTTTGGACCATTTAGTTATGTGCATTTTTTGAGCTAGTCGTTTCGACTTCTGAGCACGCTGGTTGTTTAGCTAGTCTGCAACACTATTTAGTGCATTGAGTGTCTCCGTTCGGAGATCTCACCCTTAGCCCCGGGGGACTTCGAGTGCCTGCTCGGGAAAGGTATTTCCATCGGTATTTCAACAGTAGTTTTATCAACATTTCGGCAGTAGTTTCATCAGTGTTTTGGAGGACTGCGCAGCACTTGGAGAGGGACATAGTTCTTTTTGGTTGTAGTGTTGGATTGGGGTTTTGCAGGTGGATTTATGCTGGGTGATTGAGTAGGGGTCCAGCTCTTGACTCATTGGAGGATTTTTGGCAGGGTTTCAGGCAGAGTTTAGAGGGGTTTTCTTCAGTGGCAGCGCAGGGCATTGAGGAACTGCGCAGAACCCAAGGGGGTGTTTTTCAAGGGTTGGCCATTCCAGGAAATCTTTATGGGTTCTTCTGGGTTTCTTGAGTAGAGCCCGAATACAGAGTTTTAGCTTTTTTCGAGGAGGGGAGCAGCCTCAAATCATCATTTTTTCCTAGCAGCAGCAGCAGCAAAACAGCAACATCCACGCAGAGAGGCCATTCTTGTCATTCTGAGAGTATTTCTTCACTTGCCTTGTGCAAGTCGAGGTGCCATCTGTCTGATCACCTCTTGTACCCATTTTATTGCTCAGTATAATAAAATGGCTTAGCATTTTCTCGCTGCATTTCTTGTGTATCTGCTTATATTTCCGGTTTACATTATTATATGCTATTCCACTGTTATTTTATCACTTCTGGGTTATTATATCATTTGCACATATTTGGTTGGAGTTTTTGTTGGGGTTTGAGGAATATTCCCGGTTAGGAATATTATAGTGGTATCAGAGCATAGATCTAGCTCAACCTATGGAGCTAGCAATCTATGACACCAGGGGAAAAACCCTACATTTGTTACAGAGGTAGGAGGTACAAAGACGCTGAATGTAGGTTGGAGAATACCTACGGAGATGGAGACTGTGTTCCTGTGGCAGACACAGAACAGGAGGAACCTATGGTAGACGCAGAATAGAGAGAGCCAGTAGTGGACACAGAGCAAATGGCAGACGTGGACGGGAAGAGAATTGCGGATATGCTCCTCAAATTAGTGCGGGATCTATCGAGACAGATTGAGGAGATGGGGCAGAGATTAATGGCAGTAGAGGCCAGACAGCGTGAGAGCCCACGAGTTTTTCAGATTGGTGAGGGATCAGGTGCATCCCATCATTTGCCAGAGCAGCGCGATATTGCGCAGCAGGTGGCCTTGCATGCCCACGTTCTTAAGAGCAGATACGAGGGTCGGAGCCCAGCAGGATGTAGAGCCCGGCCATATGGGCGATTATTTTACAGAGTACCAAGCATATGGGCAGGAGTTCAGGGATGCCCTTTCATTTAGAGACTTTGTTCAGCTCTAGCGGGATAGTAGGCCCCGCGATCATCACAGAGGAAACCGACATTAGCATGATGGTGACATCCACCATGCAGCAAGTAGATTCCACTTGCCTACGTTTGATGGTTCATCAAACAGTTCGGCAAGGTCTTGGGTGGAGAAGCTAGACATTTATTTCCAGCTTAACCAGATGTCGTAGGCAGAGGCCATCAAGGTGGCAACATTGCATTTGGATGGCGAGGCCCAGGATTGGTGGTTTCACGGGATGGTTACACTCGGGCACTCTACAGTGACGACATATGCAGAGTTTACCAAGAGATTGATGGAACGATTTAATTGGAGGAATCCAGAGCAGCATTTTGTTGAGCTGACGAGGCTCAAACAAACACAGAGCCCAGAGACCTACATTGCAGATTTCTTGAGGGTCTTTGTGATGGTACTAGACCTATCCACGGCATGGAGGTTCTATATGTATGTTGAGGGGTTAACAGAGCCACTTCGGGGTCTAGTCCGATCCGCTAGACCAGCCACGCTCTAGGACGCTATCAGCAGGACCCGAGACTTACAGGATGTCTTACCCCGGACCCGGACACCTTAACCCCAAAGACAACCTTTTCAGTCTAAGGGGAAGGATGTGAGGATTCCACCCCCAAAGGGGAATCTAGGATGAGTGCAGATCGAGGACGATGTCAAGAGGGAGCTGAAGAAGAAGCGGTTGTGCTTCACATGTCAGGAGCCGTGGGCACCAGGGCATAGATGTGCTGCCGGTAAAAGCACATTTTATTGAAGTCTTCTCCAAGAGCAGTGGAGAAGAGGATGACGAGGATGATGTGGAGGCAGTAGATAGCCATGCCATATAGGGGCCTTCGCCACCTCCACCGCCAGTAGCAGGTGGTGTGTCTTTTGCACCTACCGGAGGGGCCCTTGCAGCATTGCGAGGAGTTCCCAAGTATCTAACGCTACGCGTACGAGGGACAGTATGTGGCCAACGGGTATCAGTTTTGGTTGACAGTGGAGCAACCCACATCTTCATCGATGCACAGATGGTTGAGCGGAGAAGTATTCAGACAGAGAGCTTCGATGGGTTTTCAGTCTTGGTCCCAGGAGATCAGACCATGACGTGTGCTCGATATGTTCCGGAGCTTTCAGTGACAATGGGCACCTACACATTGACTGACCACTTTTTCGTGGTCGATATCCCGGAAACCAACATGATACTGGGTGTTCAGTGGCTTATCACTCTAGGGAAGGTCATGACGGATTGGAAGACCCTAGAGATGGAGTGGGATGATGAGAAGACAGGGAGGCATGAGAAGATACAGGGGCAACACACATATCCGCCTCAGACTATGTCGGCTCATCGGATGGAGGCAGTCCTCTGGGCAGTGGAGCTGCGGGCATCAGAGGCAGGGACTACAGGGCAGACGATACATCCAAAGATCCAGTCCATCCTTGATCGGTATGCCATAGTGTTTGGAGAGATTCCACCAGGACAGCCACCGGATCGGGGGTTTGAGCACACTATCGAGCTTGAGTAGGGCATCCAGGCAGTGATCACCACCCCCTATAGGCACCCCAAGGCCTATCAGGATGAGATTGAGCAGGCTATCTAGGAGTTGCTGGCTCTTGGACACATTCGACCGAGCAAGAGTCCTTTTGCTTCTTCTGTGGTGTTGGTGAAGAAGAAGGACGGTACATTGAGGATGTACATTAACTACAGTGCCCTAAACAAGAAGACCCTGAAGAACAAGTACTCCATACCCAGGATTGATGAGTTGATGGACGAGTTGAGGGGAGCACGATTCTTCTCAAAGATTGATTTGAGATCTGGGTACCATCAAATTCGCGTGAGGGAGCAGGACATTCCCAAGACTTCCTTCAGGTGTCACTATGGGCACTTTGAGTTCTTGGTGATGCCTTTTGGGCTAACTAATGCCCCCGCTACATTTCAATCCCTGCATGAATCACATCTTCCATATTCACCTGAGGAAGTTTGTGTTGGTGTTCTTTGATGACATTCTCATTTATAGCAGGACTTGGGAGGAGCATCTCCAGCACATTGAGACAGTATTTCATATCTTACAGGAGCAGCAGTTCTATGCCAAACTCTCCAAGTGTGAGTTTGGGTTGACGGAGATGTTTTATCTGGGACACATCATAGGAGTGGACGGAGTGAGAGTCCACGAGGAGAAGATCAGGGCCATCAGAGAATGGCCGGAGCCGAGAAATGTGACAGAACTTCGAGGATTCATTGGCATTTGTACTTACTACAGGAAGTTCGTCAAAGGTTTCTCACAGCTTGCTGCACCCCTGACAGATTTGACGAGGAAGGGGGCATTCAGTTGGTCGGATACAGTGCAGCAAGCCTTTGACAGGCTCAAGGAGGTTATGAGTAGCTGACCAGTGCTTGCGTTGCCAGATTTTACGCAGCCTTTTGTTTTGGAGTGTGATGCGTCGAGAGAGGGGATCGGCGTAGTGTTGATGGAGGGAGGTCACCCTATAGCGTTTAAGAGTCGGAAGCTCTTTCTGCATGAGAGGTTGTATTCTATATAAGACAAGGAGATGCTGGCCATCATGCATGCATTGGCTAAGTACCGACAGTATTTGGTGGGTAACAAGTTCAGGGTGAGGACTGATCACAACAGCCTCAAGTTCTTTTTGGAGCAGAAGCAGCTACAAGAGAGGCAGCAGAAGTGGATCAGTAAGATCCAGGTGTATGACTTTGACATTGAGTATGTCAAGGGTAAGAACAATGTGGTAGCAGATGCCCTTTCACATAGACCAGCCACGTTGTCTCTTATGAGCTTGGACGTAGACTGGAGGGCTTGACTCCTAGTAGAGTACTCCAAGGATAGATTTGCATGTGAGGTTCTAGATGGGCAGGTGGCGGATGAGAGGTACAGGGTGGTTGATGAGATCATATATTACAGGGACCGGATCTTCTTGACTGAGGTATCTCAGCTCAAGAAGAAGATACTTCAGGCGTCACATGATTCACCTTTGGCAGGTCATCAAGTGTTTACCAAAACCTGCAGGGCCATTAGGGATAGGTTCTCATGGAAGGGCCTCAAAGAGGACGTACTCCAGCATGTCCGGGAGTGCGATGTTTGCCAGAGGAACAAGGGGGAGATGAATTGTTAAGTTTAGGTATGTTCTATGCTAGAGTAATTTATTTAAATTTTCACAGTTAGCAATCACATCTGCATTACGATAAATTGCTGATAGAACATAAATATAAAACGTAGAAGACAAGCCAAGACAAGAGGACACAAGATGTGGCGCGAGCCAGGGACAAACCCCACAATGTGTGCGGAAACCCTTTGATCAAATCTTCTTTTATCTTCAAAGTTTAGCAGAGAAAGAGAGAGAGAGTACATTTACAACAGAAGTCAACACTTTGACTTATCTAGATCTAGCATAGATCATTTCGAGATCAGTTGAAGACATTCTGCTTCAACTGCATCTCGTCCATTTGCTGCAACTTACTGTGTAGCACCATCATGTTGCTCATGCTCCCATCATTATGCTGCCCATACATCATGCTGCTCATGCTCCCATCATTATGCTGCCCATACATCCTATCATTATGCTGCCCATGCATCATGTTGCTCATGCTCCCATCATTATGCTGCCCATAAATCATGTTGTCCTTTGCCCATCATGCTGCACCATAATATCCTTCAGCTTCATCCGATTGATGACATCACCTACAAGTATGTCGAGATGCTACTCATAAACATATTGAGATCATCATTAGCCTTCTCTAATTAGAGATAGCATGCAGTTGAGAGGGTACCCATATTCATTTATATACATGTGCAGGTAGGTTCGAAGTGAAGGTTGCAAGGGTTTCCTCCAGAACCCTTTATCATATATGCTTCAGCACCTTGACACCAAGAACCTATACTCACCTGAGATTGGCGTCATTTTTCTTGTAGTGCATATCTGCTCTTAACTGCGGCTACCTCGGCTTCATATACCTGGGCTCTCTATGGTTAGATGTCTTCCTTACTGTGGCTCTTCTTCATGCTTGACATCACAGCAGGTACCTTTTATGACAACTGCGGCTACCATGTGAACAACGGCTTCTAATAACGTTGCAGCTACTATGTGGACAGTTGTGACCCAATGCATAGATTAGGGCATCGTATAATAACCATGAACAACGTATAAATGAACATCATCCTGAATAGCATAGTGTTTCCATGATCTGTGTATTAGTGTCATCATTGACTGCGAATGAGTCTTCATGACCTGCGTAGAATCTTCATGATCTGCGTATGAGTATTATTAATGACCAGCATATTATATGAACAAATGTTTTCATAAACAGCGTATGGACCAGCATATATGTGAACAGCATCAGCGTATATGTGAACAGCGTTTTCATAAACAACGTATGGACCAGCGTATATGTGAACAACATCAGCGTATATGTGAACAACGTTTTCATAGACAGCATATACAATGACCCATAATATCAGCGTATACAGTGATCTGTGAACAGCGTATAATATCCAGCATATACAATGATCTATAATATTAGCGTATACAGTGATCTGTGAACAACGTATAATATCCTTTATAAACAGCGTATAAAATGACCAATGTATAAAGACAACGTATAATGTCTCCATGATTTGCGTATAAGAAGTCTCCATGATCTGCGTATTAGTATCTTCATGACCTGTACATAAGTGTTTGAATGACCTGCGACTAGGGCATGTTTGTAATGCGACTAGGGCATCATATACTAGCATATACTCTCAGCGACTCTCCTTCTCCAAAAACCCAAAAACGTGGAGAAGAGATCACCTGAGAAGTGTGTACCTAATGACTCCAAAACCTCTCTTATTTATACTAAAAACAGATGATTCAATAGACATGACGTTTGGGCTTCTAGAGCATACATAAGAGCTGGTCGGCTTGATAATAATTACATAAACAAAATAAATTCATATCTCCATAAATACTTATCGGAATCGGATCATCTTTGGATCAATCCTACACCTCTCAACGAGAGGGATCCAATAAAAATATTAGCTGCCATAAATAAGCTGACCCACATGGAGTTTGGCCCTAGTTGCCAATTTAACACTCCCTCTCAACTAGGGAGAACTCCATCCGTGGATTCATAATTCCAACTGTACTATCTCTGCCATCAGTGCCCTGCACTGCTCAGCCTAGCTCTACTCAGCTCTGCTGGCTCTCCTCTGTTTAGCTCTACTGGCTCTGCTCTGCTCTGCTCAGCTCAGCTCTACTGGTTCTGCTAGCTCTGCTCTGCTTTGCTCAGCTCTGCTAGCTCTGCTCTGCTCAGCGCTGCTGGCTCTGCTAGCTCTGCTCTGCTCAACTCTGCTGGCTCTGCTCTGCTTTGCTGAACTATGAAGAAGAAGAATTGATCGAGAATGTCTCATACCATTCTCCATTGACCTAAAGTCAGTCTCAGAGTGCATACCACTGGTCCCAGACCAGTCTCAATCGACCCAAAGTCAGCGTCATAGTAGGTAGCACTCCTACTACTGGTCCCAGACCAGTATCGCAGTCTCAGAGAGTGTACCACCGGTCCCAGACCAGTCTCAACCGACCCGAAGTCAGCATCTTAGTATGTACCACTCTCACTGGTCCCAGACCAGTACTGCACTGACACGAAGTCAGTCTCAGAGTACGTACCACTGGTCCCAGACCAGTCTCAACCGACCCGAAGTCAGCGTCTTAGTATGGTACAACTCCTACCACTGGTCCCAGACTAGTATCATTGGTCCCAGATCAATGGAGGTCATCCTAGCGTAGGGAGTACGGTAGATACAACGATGCGTCCATCGTTACTACTATGGTCCCTAACTTCATTTCCCTACTCATTGATCAGATGAGAGGTACTTCCCATGAGTCCCAGACTGCATGGGTAGGATGCCTCGACAGGAGAACTAATCAATCCTGTCCTCACAGGAGAACACATCAATCCTGCTACAATCGCCATGGAGAACACATCAATCCCGGCCGCCATGGAGAACACATCAACCAGGCCCCACAGGAGAACTAATCATCCTGCAACACAGGAGAGCGAATCATCCTGTTCCACAAGAGAGCGAATCATCTTGTTCCACAAGAGAGCGAATCATCTTGTCCCAGTGCGCACCACCAGGGGAGGGTGAGTCACCCTGTGGTCGTATGTTGCTCCAGTAATAATCGCAAGCCCCCCAGAGCTCCCAGAGCTCAATGTATGCAACATGCAGGACCCTTTTACAAAGATCTCTCGACGACTCCAAGTCGTTCAGGAAAATCACAAATTTGATCTTTCCTCGGGGCTTTGATCAACCTGTACATCATCTTAATGCGATGGAGCCTCCATGCTCATCGACTTACCATATCCCAGATGATGTCTATCTGCTGGAGCCATCGACAAATACGGGATTCCTTAATAATCGAATCCCACCTCTGGTTGTCATAGAGCAGCTCACTGAAGAGCTTCAGCA
>APFE030031247.1:0-15039 GCA_000404065.3 Pinus taeda | reverse complement strand
CATTGTGTCGACGTTTCAAACCCCAAAGGGGGTCCGTCATCAGGACAAATCAGAAAGACAGAAAGTTGATGATGGACCCCCTTTGGGGTTTGAAACGTCGACACATGAACAAAAAACTGTGGACAATCCGGATCACACCACTGCAAAAAATGTTTGTGTTTAATTGCATTTATATACGCATGGCATGATATAAGATAATATACTCAAAATTATTATTACCGAAACTAGGTATATTTGAACATTAGAATGACTATTTACAAAAGAAAATGGAAAACACTCATGGAATAGGATTCTTTTCAAGGGTCTTATCAGGGAAATGTTCATAAAGCAACAACCATTCCGATCTCTTTATGTAACAGCCTAGTATGTTCACAATATTTCGATGTCAATTTCGCCCACAAGCTTAAATTAATTTAGAAATTCTTTCCTTCCTTGAATATATTGTAAGGATAGCTCTTCCATTACTTCTTATCAGCGTCTGCCTAGAGAAAAACGTTGAGAGATTAAAGGTATTTATCTTGAATATCATCTTTATACTACATCCAATGGTTCTATAATGAACAATTTACTAGCTAGATTGTCAGAATGAATGATATTATAAAGTAAACGTTGATACCTTGTGTTTCGGGCCAAATCCTCCCTTTCCAATATTGCTTTCATCAAGGACATTTTCTATTGCAACTATTAGTATTTCCATGGTAAATATTATTGGTTGACCTTGCTTGGTAAGCAAGTCTTCCTTGGTTTCCTTGTGACCTATATAATCAAAATCCATTGGCTACATAAAAAACCTCACAAGATTTTGGTAAGTGATCCATTGAAGAATATTTGTGATGATTTTGTACAACAATGATCAAAAATGTTAAAAATAAATAAATAAATAACAATGAGTCTATTGTTGATCTCAAAGCATATCGATTACTTCTGGGTCCAAATGAAATTTCATCTTACAAATTATTGAAAATATTTCCAAGAGTCGCTTGGAGAAGATACCATACTCTATAATCAAGTTGTGTGATGAAGCTATATTTTTCACAACATAAGAAGCATAAAACTAACCCATATGTACCCCAACTTTGCAACTGACGATATATTCAATTTATGAATGAAGTTAAGCCTACGAGCTAAATTCGACATCGAAGTCTTCTAAACATGTGGTGATGGCGTTGGGAGGATACAGTCCAACTGTCATTGGCAATTGTCATGGGTTATTATTTACTACCTCAACTATGTTGCCAAAAGTGAATATTGGCAAATTCTCGGGGTTAGAAAACTTTATTGGTGACATGGGACAGATGTCAACAAATCTTTACAAAAAGTTTATTCACCTAAACACGTATAAATCATTAGCTCTTTTATATGATATCTTCTCAAGATAAGAAGTGTTCCCCTGATGAAGGACTCACTTTGTAGTCCAAAACGTTAGGTTATCAAAACTCTTTAACGGGTCATTCCACACTCTATCAATTTAAGAGATATTATGATAGCATGTGACTTTGTATATAAGTATATATTAAATGGTTATTAATAAAAATATTTTAATAAACATACTTTTCAGATATGTGACTTTTAGCATTTTGGGTTATTATTATTATTATTACTATCATTTTCATTATTATTATTTTAAGTATATTACAAATATAATCAACCAACCTAACTAAGGAAGTATATGTATGACTGTGAATATTAGAACGAGATGAATCTTCATCAATTAGTAGATAGAATGAGCAAAAAAACACTTTGCCTCCTTGTTTCTGTTCAATTATTATCTTTATTATTCATCATTTTCCCTCTTGGAATATTCAATCCTTTTTGCATCATTTGTTTTCCTTGTGTATTTCCTCATGTCAATAGTAGAAAATGAGTATCTTCGTCTTGTTGTCCACCTACATTAATTTGATTTGTATATTTGTTAAAAGAGATATTATTCATGCTAGAGTTAGCATCATACTTTTGGTTATTTGAAACATTAATGTGGTTCATGTAGGATTTTCTTGAACCTACATTACAAGGCTTAGAATCATGTCTTCGAATCTAAAGAACCTGCTTCTTGCAATTGTGGAGAGCATAATAAATAATGGATTCCAAAATTTTAAAAAATGGCACCTGTAAATTTTCAAGTAGTATCTAATT
Organism: Pinus taeda; assembly: GCA_000404065.3. Classification (NCBI taxonomy): domain Eukaryota; kingdom Viridiplantae; phylum Streptophyta; class Pinopsida; order Pinales; family Pinaceae; genus Pinus; species Pinus taeda. The sequence continues at coordinate 12,906 of APFE030031247.1, read as the reverse complement.
TTTTCCCTTCAAAACAATCCAACTTCAAAATTTTCAATATATTCTCTAGAATCAAGGGTTTTTAGGTCAATATTGTCCAAATCAACACAAAATAGTTGAATTTCTTAAAATTGTCATGTAATCAGTGATAATAAAGGCCCCAAATGAACTCAGAGGGCTAAATATCCAGTAATTCCTAATTTCACATTAAAAAAACATCACATAAGAGAAATTACCTTCTTTAGGATCAACTAGAGGCAAATAAAGGCTCTAAAGGCACTTATATGGCTAAATATCCAATAAGTTATAATCTCACGGCCAAAATGTTTAAACAATCGAAGCCACCTTCTTCAAGATCAAATGTTCTCTAATTTATTCTACAAGTAACATTACTAGAACAAGTTTCTCTAGAGAAACATTGACAACCAAGATTAGGACTAGGAAGTGACACTCGTTAGCATTGATACCATGCGGAAATTGCATAGAAAGGATCTCCATAACCATGTGTTCATTCCTTTTGTGTGCATAACAATTTAGAAATGTATAATAACATGAAACAAATAAAAGTAACACATATACAAGAGATTGAATGGTGGAGCATGTTACCACTCAAACTAGCAGAGTTGGCAAGGATCAACTAAGCTTGCTAAAGGGTAAGAACTATTAGGAAAACAACCATTATCACCTTAGGTTATTCCTCCATTGGAAACATGACTAAACTAAGAGGGGGGGTGAATTAGCTTAGTGCATTTATGGACAATTTTCTCTTTTCTTTTTAATATTTGTTTGAATTATTCAATGATTATCATAACACTTTATGAACATCATATTTAACATATGAACAACATGTAACATGTAAATCATAGCATAAAATTGGCACCTAAAAGCAATCACATATGGACACCAAATTTAAATGGAAACCCATAAAGGGAGAAAACCATGAATTTGTTATTGTTGTGATGCAAAGGCAAGCTTCTACTTCCATTATTACATTATCTTTTGGAGGCTCCAGCGTATCTGCTATTATGAAAGATACAACTTGTTGGGAAGCTCCTACCACCACTTACATAAATTTTATGTAGGTTTCAACCTACAAGAGGCTCATACCTACACTTGTTCTGTAAGATACAACTTGCTTGGAAGATCCTACTTAAACTTCAAAAGGCTTCAACTTGCCCTGTTTAAGGCTACGACCTGAAAGGAAACTAAAACCCCCTAATACATACAAGAAACAATGTGTTAGTTTATTTGGTCTTTAGTTCTTCATACCTCCATATTTGTTTTTCCTTCTTCTCCTCCTCAAATTGGCTTCACATATAATCATTTACCTATGTCTCTTTATGTCATGTAACTCAAGAACAAGATCTCACAACAACTCAACTCTCCCACATACTCTCTAAATTTCCAACCTTCCAAAATCACATATTTTATAAATAAATTTTGTTAGTTGTTAATATTCCACACAAGAATATGAAGTGAGCATTCTTTCCTCTTTGCATTCCACCAATGCATTTCACACCTTTTCATATTTTGAATATTAAAACAAAATAAATGCTCCCCAAATATTATTTTAACCACCTGTAAAGTTTAAATACACCAACATAATGCCAAGACCATGTAACTTTGCATTTTTCATTCACATTACAACGTACCTCAACATCACAACACACCTTAGCATCACAATGACTCCTCACAAACAAATGGTGACCACACCTCTGTCAAACAAGCATAACAAGCATATGGTGACCACAACTCTGTCAAGAAATCATAACAAGCATACGCAACCAATTACACAACATATGAAAACAACATAATAACTCCTTTACTTCAACAAAAAGAGCTCCATTCAAGTGATTCAACACCCTTTGCAACATACCTTACTACTTTGCAAGCATAACAACCATAGCGTCACAAAATGATATCACAACATACCATAATGAGCATAACAACACTTGAATCAACACAAGCATGCCATCAAATTTAACTTCAATTGTGCATACAATAACTGAACCTTTTCCATCAATGATAATAATGCCAATAATCTCCTTCTTTGGCATCAATAACAACATTGTGATCCTCCCCCTTTTGTATTGAGAATCGTCTCTTCTTACCTTTTCTTATCTCCCTCTTTGACATCAATGGAAATGGGGTCTATTTTATAGTGAAAAACAACTAGGAGATATTCCTCCAAAGCTCATCATCAACTTTGAAACATATAATTGTCATTGATAATAGATTTATTTTCATTTCCCCACTCCATGGGTGCAGATTTATCTTCCTCATATGATGTCCATCCCATGCTACCTATAGTTATATTGAATCCATTATCAACATGATCTTCAGAAAAAATAGCAGCCCCCACAACGTGCCCAGGGTCTTTCTACCCAGTCTTAGTTGTCATTATTAAATGTTGTTACATAGCATTTTGTCACTATCCCTGTACTTGTAGAAATTCTGTCTACAAATCCATCTTTGTAGATCTATTGTAGGTTAACCCGATAATACAATATAACCAAAGCAAAATACTTTAACCTACTTCTACAATCAATTTGCGAAAGCCTAAAATATTTGAGCAAGATCAAGCTGAACACATATAACCAGAAGAAGAATCAATGCACATGAAAGACAAAAGAATACTTAGGGGAAAGCCTCAGTTAAAGACCCCACTATCTGTATTATCATACAAGTTGGAAATATCTCAAAATTACACAAAGCCTTAGCTCTCACAGCTAGCCATCTCTCAGTACAATCCTCACAGATGCTCACAGGAAAAATAGACTTCTCATAAGCCTTCTCCTCTGCCCTCCAAGCTCCTATTTCCTTGCGCAGTTTCTCCTGGGTGATCCTCCTGTTACCAAGTGTAACATTGATCTCACACACTGCTCTAACACACTGTCAGATCTGCACAATCCTCAAGGAATGGTTCCTTGACTGCATGCATGAGTTTTCTTTATAAGAGAACACATGCAACTAATAGTACATTTTCCTTGTCTTTAATTTCAACTGGGTCTTTCTCAAAATAGACATGCATGAGTTACTGATGAGAGAATCTTCAGTTATATGGAATACACTAGTTGAGTGCATGCATGCATCAACTAACTGATAAGTCACAATTAGTTCCTCAAACAGTTTGGAACTAATTTAATTGGACTTAACTCAATAAACTGAGCTAACTAATTACAACTCAAATATAACTCAATATTTTCTCCTTAATTAAGGGATAATCTCCTTAATTTAAGGGAAAACTGTTGTATGACTTCAGAAAGACTTCTAACTTGAATTTCTACAACTAATTAACTGAAGATGAATTAATTAATTATTTATCAAGTAGTTGGTGAGACTAAATTTGTATTTTAATTCACAATTTTAATTCAAGGACAAATTAAAATTGGAATATTCTTATTGCCACATTTCAACACTCCCTCTCAACAAGAAAGGGTTTATCTGCCACCTTGATCCTGTCTCTATGGAACTCGAATTTACACTTTGACAATGCCTTTGTCAAAATTTCAGCATCTTGCTCCTCTATCGAAATATACTGCAGCAACATGATCCTCCTCACCACTCAATCTCTGAGATGATGATACAGGATGTCGATGTGCTTGTACCTATCATGAAATAGTGGATTCTCAGAGAGTTTGATACATCTCTAATTATCACAATAGATCATAGTTGGATCCATCTTCTGATCAAACAAACCAACTAGGATCTTCCGCATCTAGATGGCCTCACATGCTGCTTGACTTGCAGCCATGTATTCAGCCTCTACTAAGCTGAGTGCAACCGACCTCTGTTTTGTGTTGTACCATGAAATTGCAGTTGACCCAAGGTTGAAAATCCCTCCTGATGTGCTCTTCTGATTTGATGGACTCCTTGCCCAATCTGCATCAGTGAAGCCCTGCAGCTTCACTCCCTCTGTCTGTCTGTACCATAATCCATACTGAGATGTGCCTCTGAGGTATCTCAATACATGCTTTGTCTCCTTCCAAAATATCTTGGTATGCTGAACCATCACTTGACTTAGTTGGTTCACTGCATAGCACAAATCTGGTCGTGTGTTTACTAAGTACATCAGCAAACCCACAAGATGCATGTGCACATTAGCCTCTACTACTTCACCTGAAGTAACATCCTCCTTCCTCCAGTTACCTACTAGAGGAGTCTTCATGGGCTTGCACTTCTCCATGTGGAATCTCCTGAGTATCTCTTTGGTATACTTTCCTTGAGACACAAACAACTCCCCTTCCTTCTGCCACACTTCCATTCGAAGGAAGTAATGCATGAGACCCATGTCTTTCATCTCGAATTATCTTGCAAGGTCCTCCTTGCAAGACATGACCAAATAATCACCACTTGTCAATATGAGATCATCAACATAAAGTACAATGATCAACGGCTTACCTTTCACCATGATGTGGTACAAGTTCACATCCGCTTCACTCTTTGTGAAGCCCAACCCGGTGAAGTAGTTGTTTATCCTGGTGTACCAAGCACGAGGTGCTTGCTTCAACCCGTACAACACTCTCTTGAGTCGACACACATGCGACTCACGATCGAAGGTCTCAAAACCTTCTAGTTGCTCTATGTACACCTCTTCCTCAATCTTGCCATTGAAGAATGTAGTCTTCACATCCATCTGATGAATCTTCCAACCCATCTGTGTTGATAGTGCCAACATCGATCTGATGGATGAGTACCTTGTGATAGGAGCAAAAGTCTCATCATATTCAATTCCCTCGACCTGTGAAAATCCATGGGCAACAAATCTTGCCTTATGCTTCTCCACACTACCATCAACAACTTTCTTTACCTTTTAAAGCCAATGGGAACTCACAACTAACTTGTTCTTCAGTCTCGGAACTACATCCCAAACACTGTTACGAACTATGGAGTCATATTCCTCCACCATATCATCAACCCAAATTGGTTGTTGCATTGCTTCCTCAAATGAATATGGATCAGTCTCAACACATTCCCCAAGAAGGGCAATGTATCCAATGTACCTCTCAGGTGACCTCCTCTATCTGCACAGATAAGGTGGTGTTCCCACATTCTCTCTCGCATCCTCCAACAATCTATCAGCTTCTCTTGTGTGTTTTTTTCCATCTCTGGAAGACTCTACTTGAGTGGATGTCTCCACTCCTGGAACCTCTGCTTGCGGCTGCTCTGCATCAGTTTGAGGCTCCTCCTCCTTAGGAACCAACAGTTCCTCCATAGCCTGTAGTTGGATCTCCCTCTCAAGGGAAACTCGCATGGCCTTCTGCTCATCAAATGTGAGATCTCTGCAAACCACTGTCCTCCAACTGGTAGGCAAGTACACCTGATAGTTATGAAGTGTATCAGTGTACCCCACAAGTATCCCCAACTCTATTGTCGGCTTAAGCTTCTTTTGTGCATCCTTTGTCACATGGAAATATATCGATGAGGCAAAGATCTTGAAGTGACCCACATTTGGTCTCTTACTAGAGAAAGCTTCCTTTGGTGTCTCCATCCCAAGTATGTGATGCGGGCTTCTATTCTACAAACAGATTGTTGTGTTGCATGCCTCAGCCCACAAGTGAAGTGGTAGGCCTTGGTCATGCAAAATCGCCTGTGTTTCCCCTACAATAGTTCTGTTCTTCCTCTCAACAACCCCATTCTGTTGTGGGTTATGAGGTGCCGTCGACTCTCATTTAATTCCTTCCGCTGCACTGACGTCCTTAAACTCTTTAGAGACATATTCTCCACCGTTGTCACTTCTCAAGGCCTTGATCTTCTTCCCTGACTCTTTCTCGACCAAATCTTTGAACTCACAAAACTTTTTGAAGGTTTGATCCTTCTTCTACATGAAATAAATCTAGCATTTATGAGAAAAATCATCAATGAAAATCACATAATACCTTTACTTCGTTGTGGATGCCGTCGAGAATGGTCCACACAAATCAGTATGAACTCGCTCTGAGATAGCCTCTTCTTGATTGTCTCAATCATGAAAGGCATACTTTGTGTACTTTCCCAAGGTACAACCTTTGCATGTGTCAACTTGCTCAAGTTTACCTTTGGGGAGTCCTGTAGATATCTGTTGGATTATCTTCAAAGCCCCATGATGCAAATGGCCCAACCGCCTGTGCCACAACTCGCCAATATCTTGGCTTTGCACCAATTCTACTTTTGTACTTAGTGCTGCACAATCATCTACCTCTAGGTTATAGAGATTCTTCACCTGAATCCCTATCCTCTTGGTCTGACCCATGGCTATGTGTCTTAAGAACGCCTTTCCTTTACTAAAGACAACATCGTATCCGTTGTCCTCCAACATCACGATCGATACCAAGTTATTCTTCAGTCCAAGCACATACTTCACATCTGTCAACGTGAGAGGAGCTCCATGCTCCCTCTGAAAAGCAACCATGCCCACTCCTGAAACATTGTACTTTCTGTCATCAGCCATCTCTATGCTCATCTTGAGGTCTTTCTCCTCCAAGTTACTGAATAAACATTTATCATCGGTCATGTGGAATGAGGCTCCACTATCAAGATACCAAACACAACCCACCATCGATGACACCATGCATGTAATGAGGGTAAAGCCCATTTCGAATTGAGAGGCTAATGCTTCACCTTTCGATCCTTTTGTGGATCCCTTCTTGTAATTCTTCGATAGTCAATTGGTCGAATAATGTCACATCTCATGAAAATTAAAGAATCTCACTTTAGACTTGTCACCCTTCTTCCCTCCATGAGAGGAATTTGATTTGGAATGGGAAGCCTTCCCCTTTCCTTTCCTTTCCTTACTTGCTAAGGCCATATTTTCTTCTTCATCATTCTTTGATGAAGAACCATCTCGTGTGCTCCTCCTGATCTCCTTCTGCATCAAATCCGACCACAATCGTTCCCAATTTGGCATTTTCTTCCTTCCATTCACAGAGTCCTGGTAGCTATTCCAACTCTTTGGAAGGCCGAGGAGAGCGAGGCTCACCATATCATCATCTACACTAGTTATTCCCACACTGCCAAGCTCATCTTTGCAGGTTGTGAGCTTGTTCAAATATGTGGAAATAGTATCACCCTTCTCCATCTTGATTTTTCGAAGCTTATCCTTGAGCCCAAATTTCCTATAGTTGCTATTGTTCTGGTAGAGGTCCTTCAATGTCTTCCACATTGAAAATGGAGTATCCTTCCCATGGAGACTCAAGAAAATACGGTCTCGAACTCCCTCAAGGATGATCTGTCTCACCTTCGCTACACACTTCTTCCACTCAGCCAACTCTTGTGCATTAGTTGCAGTTGACTTTGGGATTTCTTGATCAATGAAATCCTTCAAACCGTTGTCTTCTAATACAGCCTCCATTCTATCTTTCCATGCTATGTAATTCGAGTTGCCTTCCAAGGCATACTCGAGTCTCAAGCCATAGAATGCCATTTACCAACCTGAAGTATGATATGAATTCGATTTTCACCTACAACCCTGAATGTCAATCTTCGAATTCTCTTCTCAGTATACTATTCATAGCTCCGATAACATTTGCTCTGATACCATGTATAAATTTTGTCTACAAATTCAGCTCTGTAGATTTGCTGCAAGTTAACTCGATAATGTAGTATAACCAAAGCAAAATACTTTAACCTACTTCTACAATCAATTTGCGGAAGCTTAAAATGTTTGAGAAAGATCAAGCTGAACACATATAACCAGAAGAAGAATCAATGCACATGAAACACATAAGAATACTCAAGGGAAAGCCTCAGCTAAAAACCCCACTATCTGTATTATCATACAAGTTGGAAATATCTCAAAATTACACAAAGCCTTAGCTCGCACAACTAGCCATCTCTCATTACAATCCTCACAGATGCTCACAAGAAAAATAGACTTCTCATAAGCCTTCTCCTTTGCCCTCCAAGCTCCTATTTCCTTGCGCAGTTTCTCTTGGGTGATCCTCCTGTTACCAAGTGTAACATTGATCTCACACATTGCTCTAACACACTGTCAGAATTGCGCAATCCTCAAGGAATGATTCCTTGATGACATGTATGAGTTTTATTTATAAGAGAACACATGCAACTGATAGTACATTGTCCCTGTCTTTAATCTCAACTGGGTCTTTCTCAGAATAGACATGCATGAGTTACTGATGAGAAAATCTTCAGTTAGCTGGAGTACACTAGTTGAGTGCGTGCATGCATCAATTAACTGATAACTCACAATTAGTTCCTCAAACAATTTGGAACTAATTTTACTAGACTTAACTCAATAAACTGAGCTAACTAATTACAACTCAAATATAACTCAATCTTATCTCCTTAATTAATGGATAATCTCCTTAATTTAAGGGATAACTGTTGTATGACTTCAGAAAGACTTCTAACTTGAATTTCTCCAACTAATTAATTCAAGATTAATTAATTAATTATTTAGGAATTTAGACTTTTGTGATCCATAATCTTGTTAAGAGAATAATTTCGGCAAAATCACATAAAAAACCATTTGTCAAATGGTTTTTTATGTGATTTTGCCGAAATTATTCTCTTAACATAATTAATTATTTATCAAGCAGCTAGTGAGAATAAATTCAATATTTAATTCACGGACAAATTAAAATTGAAATATTCGTGTTGCCACATTTCAATAGTACTCGCCATTCCTCTATCCTAGAGGAACTCTACAGTGACCCTCATGTGTTTCCCTGTCATGAAGAACATGTCCTTACATCCCTCTTCATCTGCAGACCATTTCCCTCTTACATCATTTCCCAAGAATGTTCCTTCAAACTCAGTTTTCAAGACTGACGCTAGCACTCAGTTCCTTCCCTACACCTTTTTGCAGAGTCTAACACTAGGCCTAGCACCAAATGGTGCTGTTAAGCCATTCATGACCCACTCCAACCCCCTTTTCGAAAGATTTTAAAAATGGAGTTGAAGCTTCTAGGTCTAGAATCTTCGTGAACGGAAATCTAGTAAATGGTTGAGCAAGATAGAGCCAAGAGAGATTGTTTTGGATCGTTTCCCCTATTAAAATGGAACAAACCAAAAGGGATAATGCCTCTCCCATCATAATAGGATCCATTTCCTTTCTATCAAAGCTATATAAACTCCTCATTTTCCAACCTTAATTAGCTAATCAAAGGGCTAGAATAATCTGAAAATCTTGATAGCCATCTTGAGAGCCTTAGTCTTCTAGTTTGTGTATGTGAAGGGAGAATAAGCTTGTAGTGTTTGGTTTGGGGGAAAGAGGAAGAAACCTTGAAATTCCATTGTTTTGAGGGTGAATCATGAGATTCTAACAGTGGTGCTAGAACCCGAACATGTCGAAGGAAACCTACAACGCTAAGGCAAAGGTTGTACTTTCCTTTTTGTCTTATCAATAATACAACTGATATTTTGTTTCCTATATCAATTGCATATGTTAGTTGGTAGCTTAAGAATCCTTAGCATCTTAATTATATTGAATATTTTGTATGTTATCATGTGTGCTTTGGTTTCTTGTCTCATAGTTTCAGGTACGTGTTTGACACTAAGGAGCTGATTGTTGGAGGAAAGGCATAAGGACTTCACCAGACAAGGATTAGCGATACAAGAGGTAGGATCTTATCCTTTCTTGATTTAAAGGAACTTATATTAGATTGTGTTGTTTGTGGATAAACCCTCTCCCCTAGGCTAGAGGGATTGTCTCTGTCTGCAGAGAGAATCTTCCTACTCCACAAATTGGCAACTCCGCTGGGGATCCGTCCCTCTCTTTGGATTGTTTTTCATTTCATGATTTGTGACAACTTTCCTTATTTCACTCTTTCTCTTTGGTAATATATACTTCAAGTCATATGATGCTTTTATTCTTGAATATAGAGTGATAGGTATGGTTATGGTTTGTACAAATTTTATTTTTTTCTTTGAAACCCTCAATCAACATTGTTAATTTTCTAATAGTTGCACCGACCAGCATGAGTTCCCCTTGAACAGTAGCGCCATAGCCCCTTCAGGTGCTTGTTGCTAGTTAGACAGTCATGTCGATGCTTGTAGGTTAAAATCAGTGTTTCTCCTAAACCATTGCCAGTGTATCTTGTCCTCATAAATTTTGTTTCTTGGCTTGTTTTCCTATATTCTCCCTAGCTAGAATGTTGTGTTAGCTTGATTTGTTTGCTTTATTGGTTTGAGATTGCTTTGATTTTTTTAGCTTTTGGATGGTTTGTTCCCCTAGGGCATCTAGGTCATTGTCCATTCATTTGTTTGTCTTCTCATCAAGTCGAGTTGTTGGTTTGTTGCTTCATGCATTTCATTTTTTAGTCCTTTCATCTATCTTGCTTTGGTTTCAATTGAACAGGTCAAAAAAAGGGTTTTCTTTTCTCTTCTCTTGTTGAACGTCTCTTTTCTGAGCATAGATCACATTGCTCAGTTTGTATGGATGAATATTTGCATTTGGTTTGAAAGGAGTTCTTCTTTTTATGCTTTGCATTTGATTGATGTTTGGGTGTTTGGAAATATTCATTGAAATGTGTATGTGAAAGATTCATTTTAGCATTCCATTGAAGAAATACATTCTTTCTAGTTTGATTAATTGATATGTTGCATTGATTGGCATCATTGAAAGCTAGAATTGTGTCATCGTGAGCATGCGAAATGAAATGAACTTCTTTTATTGTTAAAAGGACTAGTTGAAGTGCATTTAATAAGAAGAGTAGGAAGTGGAAAGAATTTTCATTATTTTGTTTTGAAAAGTGAAGTAGTGAAGAGTCATCTTATTTTCGATTGCTTGTTTGATTGCATCGATTTTTTTCTCTTCTCTCAATTAGTGTAAGCATTCATCAATTGAAAGGGTTTTGTCTCATATAGTTCCACATAAGAGTTTTTCAGGTGACATCAATAGGGCCTAAAAACTGAGACTTAATTTCAAGACAAACTTATAAAATATATTTAATTAACCTAAGGCGCCTTTGAAACTAAATGATCACATTTAGAGGTCTAGGCTAGAGACATGTTCTGGTGTCTTTAAAACTAGCAGCTGTCATTTTCTTTGGCATTAGACAATGCTAGTACAGACTTGTGCTCCCCGTATCGTCACGTATATAAAGGGAGACCCCACTAGGTTTGCAATCCTTTATCCACAGGAAGCCGAGTCTGCCACCTTGTAAACGTGATACACTGAACACAGCATTTGGGGAGATTACCTGCCCATACTTCTCAATTCACTGGGAGGTATTCTGCAGTTCATGGTTACTTGGTAATTCTTATTGCCTAGATTATCCTTAGCAGACATTTTGGTCTTTTTGACTCTTTAAATTTAAAACATCATCAAGCACTTGAACTTTTGAGCTCGTTCAAACCGAAAGAGACTAGAGTCATCTTTGCCTTTTTCTCGCCTCTTAAAACATGAAAAGGAATCAGTCTATTTCAGTGTCTTACAAAAAAATTTCCCATGATCACATCACATTCCTGATAGTCTTATTCTGGACCACATCCTGAGTATATCCCTAATATATTTTTAAATCCTTGAAATTAATATCTCTTCTCTTTTGTTTGAGACAAAATCATTGTGGCTGAACCATCAGGTTTTCCTCGTTCCTCTTCCTCTCCTCCATCTGGAAGGTCATCCGGAGAAACTTTCCCTAAACTTCCGCAGTTGCTTGACGATCAAGGTGTTGAACTTGGAATTGTTTTGAGTATTCAGCCTTTGTCTTCTTGTTCACCTCTATTAGATACTAGCTCACCTTACAAATCTAGCCCAAAATCCCCTGATAATCATATCCACACTCCCAAGGGTCCTCAGAGTTTTGATAGTCTGCAAGGATTGGTTATAGACCCTTTTGTAGTATCTCCACAACATCCTTATAGTCCATGTGATCAGTCTAGTGTTCCCATGGAGTTGTCTCCTCATTCATCGTTGTCTCGTCGTCGTTGTTTTCTATGGAGTCAAAAGGCGAAACTCTAGTCTCCTCTCCAAGTCATTCGGAAGTCTCTGCCACTCACACTCCTCAAGTGGGTGATGAGCAGCCATATGAGTTTCCTGCAAAAGATTTCCCTTATACAAGAGCCATCCAGTCTAACATTTATCTTGAGTTTAGTGAGCCTTTATTGCTGCATGGTTATACCTCTCTATCTCAATTAGTTTCAGGCGCTCCCAGTGGCTCGTCATTGTATCATAATCCTATCTGGTCTTCTACAACTGTGCCTACATCAGGTCCTGTTGATGCCTCGAAAATCGCTGCAACAACATTGGGGAATAACCACCCGGTCCGGACCTTAAAAGTAGCTCCTTTTCCGTTTGGTGTGGTGGCTCCGACTGTTCATCTAGGTCCAGTTACCTTCTCCCTATTGCTATTGGTTTATAATGTATCTTTAACTACCAATAGATAGGGACATCAGATCACTTCTTCTTGCTGATCAGGCAAGAGAATGACCCTTAAGCTGATTTGGGTTCAGCCAAACCACAACTAAAGTTTTGCCTCTTTGAGAAGAGGACTTAACAGAATGTATAACTTACTCTAAATGCAAGCTTATTCTATGATACAAGTAAAAGAAACTAATCTAAATCCTATCTTAATTAGGTAGATATAGATCTAACCCAACTAAGAGCAAGATAATTAAAATATTGGGATTTAAATATGTCTTGTTTATAATGAATATAAAGTTAATGAAGTAGTTCAATTAACTGATATTATAGTTGCCATAACACATTCTATTGAGACCTTAAAACTGAAATAATAAACAAACAACATTTACGAAGTAATTCACAAAATGATATTGATTATCAAATCAATAAATCCAATAATTGAATAATGATATGTGAAAATAGTTCACAACATATTACCATTCGATAAATTGGTTTCATACGATAGATTTCAGAGTAAATAGTTACTCTGAAATGAGAAATTAATTCATAAAAAAAAAACAGAGATACATAATAACAAGATTGTGACAAATTACCCATATTAACAATAGTGCACAAACATGAAT
>APFE030031244.1:43778-63366 GCA_000404065.3 Pinus taeda | reverse complement strand
ACATCCCATCGTTATCATATTCCCGTGCTTTCAGATCCACAATAATGATTATAATTTGAGAAGCAGACGAGAAAAGACTTTTTGACGCAACGATCCAAAAAGGTAAAAGGACGAAGGTACACACGTTTATGAATAAGCATTAAATAATGGATAAGCGGAAAAAGGTGATAGGTCCATCTAATGATTACATTCCCCAATCATATCATTCACACGTAGAAAAGAAAGGGGGGGGGGGGTTACCAAAGCAATCTCCATAATGAAAAACCACGCCAACCACCGCCACCCTTAATTCTCCCGGTTGTATGTAAAGACTACAGCATGTTACCAATTGTGATGTATACTCTGAGTTAAAGTCAGTAGCTTGGCTCCGAACTCTGAAGATTTACCAAAACAACAGCCATGGGAGGACCCCTTATCACTCATGAACCAGGCACGACAGCAGTTCTAGAGCTCTTTCCGGAAATTTACCAAATTTTCCTGCAAACTGGGTGGATAAAATATTTCAGGAGACTCTCGGACTTTGACGAGCAACAGGTCCTGGAATTCACACGCAATTTGACAGAAGGATTCTCTGTCATCCAAGGAATTCAAGTTCCGGTTACGGAAGAATTCATAGCCGAAGCCACCAGACTACCAACCACTGGCATAAGATGGTTCAGCAGGAAACACTTGATTCTGAACGCGCAGCAAGACTTTCTCCGTCCGGGCGAGGAAGTAGAAACCAAGGGCAGAGGTGTAGCATTGCGGTCGTTACCCCAACCATGGCCAAGAGTCGCCGAATTCGTCAAGCAGTATCTAACATGCGAAGGTCGTTACCAGGTAATCTACCAGCACGACTTCGTTCTGTTAAATCACTTAAGAAATGGTCAATTAGTGAATATGCCATATTATTTGCTGGGTTGTCTTAAAAATATGGCACGATATGCTATGAAAGCGAAGAATCCAACCCTCTCCCTAAAACACCATCGCCTAGTCCAATTGTTGATTAACAGGGCTCTTCCTTTGAACATTCCTCCACCCCCCATTAACCCCCATTAAAGAATTCCACAGCCTGTGCAGGGTAGTCCTCATCAAGAAGAGGAAACTCCTCGTCAAGCTGAGGACATACCTCAGCAAGACCAGGAGCCTCCTCAACAAACGGACGACACCCCTGAGCAAACTCCTTCGGAAAACCCTCAGCAGACAAAGCATATCCCCGAACAATCCCAGCAAATACCTCTGCATGTTACAGAAAATGAACAAGAAGCAGCGGAATTAACTGTGTCGCCCAAAAGAACCAATTCTCCCGCCCCCGTACTCAGTATCTCCACTGATGATTCTGAAGATAATATCCCAATTACGCAGCTTAAACGAAGAATGCAGCAGCCAAACAAAACCCCAGTGAAAAGAAAAAGAACGAGGGTTTCAACCAAAGCACCCACCACCCCGACTACTGTTCCAGTCACAAGAGCCAGCAGGAAGAGAAAAATATCTCAATTCCCTGCCTTTTTACCAAAACGAAAATTGGCAGTAGTTGGATCCCCTGAGCCCTCCAGCCCGCCATCCATTGTTTTAAAACCCCGTACTCCGGCCACTTCCCGAGACCCTTCTCCCTCACCCACAAAGGCTGAGATGCAAAGCGTTCATAGCTTCGTGGCATCATATCTTAAGACATATGATACACAAGAACCAGCTGCCGACACCCAGAATGATAGTGAGCAAGTGGCTGCAACACAAGAACCAGCCACTACCCCAGGTGACACACAAGAACCACCTGTGGGAAATATTGACCAAATTGATGTAGCAGAATCTCTGCCTCCACTCGAATCTACTGTCTCACAGGATCAGCCTATGATACTCGCCCTGCAAGAAGAAATTGAGTTTCTGAAAGCCCAGATTCAGGATTACCAGGAAGAGATAATAAGAATCAAGGAAGCTTATGAAGCAGAATTCAGTCTGCAAGTTTTAGCAAGAGCAGCCTCGGCAGCTGAAAAAAGCAAAGAGATTGAATATCTGTGTACAAGTTGTGGTGAGATATATGCTCAGGCAGGGTATAGGTTAGTGAAGGAACCAATAGAGGAAGCCCCCGAGGCTGAAAATGAAACAAAGGAATTTGAGAATGCTGAAGTAAAGATTTCACAATCTTCTGCTGAAACAGAAAAACCTGTTGCTACACAAGAACCAACAGGATCTGTAGAAAAAGCGCAGTCAGCAAGCCTTGTTGACACACAAGAACCAACAGGAGCTTCAGAAAAAGTGCAGTCAGAAAGCCGTGAGGATGTGCAGATGGACGAACCTGTCTCAGAGGAAGTGCAGAAAGAGAACCCTGTTGTTACACAAGAACCAACAGGAGTTTCACAGGAAGTGCAGGAAGAAGAATCAGCTTCAGAGGAAATGCAGAAAGAGAATCCTGTTGTTACACAAGAACCAACAGGATCCTTAGAAGAAATGCAGTCGGTGAGACCCGTTGACACACAAGAACCAACAGGTCATCTAGAAAACATGCAAGACCAAGAACATGAACTTACTACCACACAAGAACCAGTAAGTTCCTCAGAGGCTGCACAAGAACAAACAAAGGAGCTTCTCGATGCTATGCAAGAGAAAAAGGAAGAAGATACAGATTCACCCCGGCCTACCCAGACTATTATGGAAGTAGACACAGATTCACCCCGGCCTACCCAGACTATTATGGAAGTAGACACAGATTCACCCCGGCCTACCCAGGCTATTATGGAAGAAGATGCGGATTCACCCCAGCCTACCCAGACAACCATGGAAAAAGAGCAAACAGTCTCAGAAGAAAACAAGGAAGAATTGAAGCAAGGAGCAGAAGAAGAAACAAATTCACCCCGGACCACCAAAATCAATCTGGAGAACAACGAATTAAGCCAGTAAGAGGAAGAAGTTTTGGTGGAAGATGAATAAAAAGATGCTGGATTATCCCAGCCCACGTCAACAGAACAGACAATTTTAGTTGATGCCTGTATGCAAACAGAGCCTCCCACTGTTAAAGATGCATGGGTAGAAACAGAAAGTTTTCTGGAACTGAAACGCATATGGTGGAGAGAATACCATCAATCTCAAGGGAAAGCATTTGAACAACAGAAAGGGACCTGGTTTGATCATGCCTATAAGAACTGGAAAGCACTGGAACGGTGCAGGGCACAGTATAAAGAAATTAAGGAACTAAAACACAGGATGTCCCTGATGTTTGAGCTGTGCCAAAGGATGCTCGCAGCAAGGAAACCCTCCTTCAACTATGCCACATTCTTAAGGGAAAGGCTTGCATTTATTCAGTTTAAGGCTATCAAGGAGGGGAGGCCTTATGAAGTGGTCACAGCAGATCATTTTATGAAAACTTTTGCATGAGCACCCAAAAGTGACCAAAACCTGCTATGTGAATTATACCTCCACAATGAGGCAGTGTCTGAAGAAAGAAACATTAATATGACACCTGTAGTAGGTGACACACAATTGAGAGCTTTCATTTCCTTTCTGGTAAACCAGCTCACCTGGCAAAATGCCTATGTCTCAGGCCCCCAGAACGAACAAAATTGCCTTTTGTGGATTCGAGCTGAACCACAGAACCCTGCCACTTTCATTTCGCAGCATTTAAAAATGATAGGTAATGATGAGATGAAGGATCATGTTATGAAACTGTGAACAGAGGTCCTAACAGACTGTCAGCAGTATATAAAAACCAAAGCATCATTGGTTGTGGAAGCAAATAAACTATTTTGGGATAACTGCCCCGCAGAAAGGAAAGAATATCACTCGTATAACCCATCAAATCTGCACGTAGCATTATCAAGGATACCTCGGTATGTTGAAAGCGTGAAATTTTGTGCAGAGAAATGGATAGGCTACAGATTCAAGTTCCCACTTTTATGGTTGCCAGGTGATCAGTATAAGGGTAAGTTTGGACTTTCTAACACAGAAGAGGCAGTAGTATGGAAACATATGCGAACTGTTTGTGGTTTCAGAGAAAAGTTCGATGATACTCCCTCCAGCTATTGTCTTAGTAATCTTCATTGTTCGTCCCAGTTTTCCGACTCAGACTCAGATTAGACATTGCATGGGGACATGCAATCTCTTCAGTTGGGGGGGATGTTGGGACTCACAATTGACCTATTTTTGACCTTATCTTTTGCCGTATAATTACCCTTTTTGCAGTCATAAGTAAAGGCCTTTAGTTCATAATGACATATTAACCCCAAGGTATGAAGTAACCTTCCGCAAGTCTATGTTTAATTGTTTATTTCATATTCGTGAATATCTTTATACTTATCCTTGGAAACGCTGACTAAATTGTCAAATAATTGTCTTAAGCTTGCAGGAGTCATAATGAGCAGTTGCTGTAACACTAAAAACAGCAACTACGCAGTTGCTGCAACACAGCAACTACGCAGTTGCTGCAACACCAGCAACAGCAATTACCTAAAGCAAGCTATTTTGTAACAGCCACGGACAACAGATGGCATCTATCTAGAGAATTGTGACGTGGCATAATCAAGCGGAAGTCTAAAGAAAAAGAACACAGTCAGCATGAACAGCATGGGGAAATGGCGAAGGAATATGAAGATCCCGAGAAGACAGTCAAAATCAGTTACCCGCCGTGTAACAGCTAAAGCTCAAGAAAAGGATGTATTATCATATTGTTGTAACAACATTTTGAATTGCTTATTTTTGACAAAATGCGTTTACTGGATAGGCTGTAATATTCTATTGTAATAGATGTCTCCTCTATAAAGAGGAGACATCTACATGAAAGGAGGGAGTCGATGGTCGGTCTGTAACTGAGATTCTGAGAACAACAGCAAATCTGAGTTCTATTGTATTTGATCTTTTTGGCAGATGAATATAAAACTGTTCTGAGCACTTAATTCCTTCTTCGTTTTCCTGGGGAATCTTGTGAGAGGGACTGGGCCCACCTTCTTCACAAGATTCACCCATTTACGTTCCTATCGAGTGTGTAAGTGTGCAGTAATTTCTTTTCGGTACTCTGTGTGGATTTGATAGCATTACCTCTGGTATTCTTTGCTTTACTAGTGCTCTGTTTCATTGATCTTTGAGTTTTGTTTCTCACCGGTGAATGAGAGTGCATTGTGCATCAGTAATTCTGATTACAGGGGCAGGTGCTGAATGTCCCCATCTGGAGGATAGGGTCCTGATCCTCTGCCAACAGAGCGTCCATTATTTTGCTTTTTCAGATTTGTAATTCTAATTAATTGTTTTCATTTTAACAAGTACTGTAATGACATAGCATAAGAATTACGTATACTACAGCTTTCGATGCTTTTAGACATTAATTACATACAGTACGCAGTACCTTTGAAATAAAAAGACTTTCCCTGGTCGACAATTAATGTGGTACTTGAATGTTTAATTCATAAACAATTCAACTAGCCAGCAGAAGCTTCCAAAAGGAGGTATTTTTCCATCAATGATTTCGAGATAAGAAACATGTCGAGATGATAGGCTATCTTGTGCCTACCTCCTTTACTCTTGTCCAAGTATAAATTCCATTTACCGTTTCTATCTAAGCTAAGTGCATGTTCCTAATTACATCTTTCAAGGAATGTGCAAGGTAATCATATTGATGTCCCCTCCAATGATGAATTTCTGATTCAAATGCAACTACTAAAGCTATATTAGTTTGTTGAGAAAGGAAATTTTATCTATAGTAGATGTGCCCCATATATTACAATTAAGAAACCCATATCGTTTGATATGACTTGTTGAAATTTTTTAGACAAGATCATAGGGGCTACTAACGAGTCATGAAAATTTGCTTCCATGGGGTGTAATAGGATTAATAGACCCATCATTGTTCCTTTAGAACCAAGGGAGATTGACTCACAGCATTTCTAGCATTACTCCACTAGAGCCTCCATGCTCACTCTAACAACATTTACCTCATGCTCACTCTAGTAACCTTTACCTCATGCAAGATGATATTCCTAGGTTTTTCCTTATTAATTTTGTCTCTAAGTAGTCTCTATTTTCTGTTGTTTTTGAGAGCCCTTATGTTCCACAAAATCACTTTCATTGAGAGCGAGGTCTAGGGAAAAACACCTTTGAAAGCGAACTAATCTTGCATGAATTGGCCAAAATATTCCCTATCTATTGTATTATCTCTTGTGGAGTTTTCCTCCCCAAGAATTTGTATCCTTCGATTGGTTTAAGGGGGTCTCTTGAATACAAATAATGAGAACAGTGATGAGGAGTTGTGGGAATCGACACTCTCCCCAAAAGGGTGAATTGAATGCTAAGATATGATTGTCTGAGAAGAGCCATTTGCACCTTGAAAATTAAACTCGGTCCTTGGCATTGTAGCTACTCTAGTATCTTTGAGAGGGTTTTCTCCTCTACTTCCACTTCATCCAAGTCTTTTGAGCTTACTAGAGAACTTGTCTCCATTGATTTCTTCTAACATTATCTTTACATCATGTATTTGAGGCTCCATAAGTGTCATGTCTTCGAGTGTGTTATGTGGGTTTTTCCTTTTCTTCGTAGAAGTGGCTTGCATAGGCTCGAGTTGTGGTTGCAAGGATTCCTCACATGAATTTTGATACTATTGCACTGGATCTTGCTCAGCTAACGCTTCGAATTTTGAATCTTTCTATGGGGATCTTTCTCTCCTAAGACAAAAAAAATTATTTCTCGAGGTTGAAGCAAAGCATCGAGAAAGAGATGAAGAGGCTAAAATTGTTAAGAAAATAAGGGCCATTCTCAAAGGCCCTTGAATGATCCTCTAAATTAGTGAAGATCATCACAAGAAAACTTTTGACTCCAATACTTAGGTCAACATGAACTTTTAGCTTCCATTTAGCCTTGATCCATGCTTCCATAACTCGTTTCGGTGGCGAAGTACCAATACATTTGTAGATTAAAGTGTGGCCTTGCATGAATTCTATGTGCTCCAATATTTTGTTTGACTTGACCTCATATTTGGGGCTCTGAATGAATTTTGGAACACAAGGGCTTGATCTATTATTGTGTCATGTAGCACTAAGGATTGGGGCATATTTTTGATCTCCTCGCGATGAATGAATTTACAAGGGGGGATTTCCTAGACTTGTCACCTCCTCACACTACATGAGAACTTGTCTCCATTGCAATTTATTCCAACATTGTTTTTGCATCATGAATTTCAAGCTACATATCCATTGTGCCTTCCACCATGTTATTTTGGATTCTCCTTTTCCTTGAAGAAGTTTCTTTCATGGGCTTGGATTGTAGTCCCAAGGATTCATGAGTGTGACTTCTGATACTATTCTAGTCAATCTTTCACTACTATGGATTCAATCTATTTTTTGGACTGAAGGTAATACAATGTAAACTTTGAAACAAAAACTATAAACTCAAAACGAGAACTCTGGCCAAAAAGCCCCGAAAAAACATCAAAAACAGTGCTAAAAACGAAAAGTGTGTATACTAGAACGATGGTTTTTTTTAGGGTCAATATTGAACATGTTTTAAAAATGGTAGTGAAAATGAAATTTCCGTGCCAAAAACACCCTGAAAACGAAAAGTGTTGATACTAGAATGATGGTTTTTCTTTAAGGTCAATTTTCGACATTTAAAAAAAATGCTAGTAAAATCGAATTTTTATGTGCAAAAAACAGTTGTTTATGAGGAAAGAAACACACTAATGTTTTTGGTAGAATAATATTTTTCTTTCTTAAGTATAAATTCAACATGTTTTAGCAATGACCATCAAGATCAGATAATGGGATCTGAAACACTTTAAAATTCTGTTACCCGGGAATCACCGTGCCACCCCCGCGGGCCGTTGGGCCGCCGGGGTGGGGCAGAGGCCTGTAGATAGCCTCCGCCCCACCCTAGTGGACCAATGACCCACATGGTGGAGGGGTGATTTTGGGAATGACCACGCCATCCCGGTGGGCCATTGGGCCACCAGTGTGGGACGGAGGGCTGCAGACAGCCTCCGCCCCACCACAGCAGTCTAAAGACCTACAAGGGTGATGGGGAAATTCTATGAATCACCCTGCTGCGGATAGCCTCCGGCCCACCCTAGGAGCCCAACGGCCCGCAGAGGTGGTGGGGTGGTTGCGGGAATCACCCTGCCACCCTCGTGGGTTGTTCGGATGCCAAGGTGGGGCGAAGGGTGGGGTGATTCCTAGAATTGCCCCGCCACCCGCACGGGTTGTTGGGCCGTTGGGGTGGGGCAGAGGTTGTTCACAGCCCTGTGCCCCACCCTGGTGGCCTAACAGCTCACAGGGATGGTGGGGTGATTCACAGAATCACTTGGCCACCCCGGCGGATCATTGGGCCACTAGGGTGCGGCGGAGGCTAGACAGTCTCCAGCCCACCCTAGCAGCCCAACGGCCCGCAGGGAGAGACTCTGCCACACCCCAGAGGCCCAATGGCCTGCAGGGGGGGTGGGTCAATTCCCGGAATCACCTCGCCACCCCTGTGGGCCATTGGGCTACCAAGGTGGCGGGCGATTCCCAAAATCGCCCCACCACCCGTGCGGACCGTTGCCCTGTCGGGGTTATTGTTATTGTCAAGTTTCAAGGGGAAAACAAATTCAAGGATGCAACTTACATGGTAAGACGTTTAAAATGTATATTTGATTAATGTTAAAAAATTCATTTATGTACAAGTTAATTGAAATTTTACTATTTCATGTTACAGGCAAAAGTTAAATCTTCTTAACCATGAAGATCAACTATTTATAAATGATTGTGTGTTAATCCATATTGATAGTTGGGCAAAATATGATCGCTATATGTCTATGATTTTTAATCGGGTAGATGGAAATAGTCATAGCCAAATACTGACTTATGATGTTGTTGTGAGAAAACTAACATATGAAGACAAAGAAGAAAAAGGAGAGATGGTTAACATTTATAAGAAAACCACAGTTATTGATTAACTATCTTATAGACATATGTTCAAATGAAGGAGATTGGGTTTTGAATTTATTTTCTGGCTCATGTAAGTTTTATTATATGGAATTGAATTTCAATATGTTATTTCTTAATTTATATGTCATTGTACTAATTTACTTCATTATTTCTCTTGTGCTTGATAATTAGGTACAACACTAGCATGTTTCCTTCAAAAAGGAAGAAATTGCATTGCCATTGAAAAATATCCAATATAATGCAATTTTATTCAGCAAAGAATTAATGCTCTTCAATGCAAGAAATTGGGTTGAAGAAAGGGGAATTTAGTGAATCACGTTTGGAAAGAATGGCAAAGGAGCCCCAACCACCACTACACAAAATGATTGGAAAGACATACATTGGGAGATTTGCAGACATCAAAGACCCATTATAAGAGGAAAATGAGCAAAATGAAGCAAAAAATGTTGTGGAAGAAGACAATGATGAAACTCTAGAGGACAAAGAGTTTGGATTATGTGACATTGTTGATTAAATTTAAGTTATGATTGGAAATCAAGCTCATTTTTTGTAACTATTAATTAGTTATACTTGTAATGTTTTGACTTTGACATTTTCTGAGAAGAATAAGCACTCAATTAAGGTTGTTATGCATTGAATATTTGTATTATGTGATTTTCGCATTAATTTTTATGTTAATCATTATTTTTTGAAAAAATTTGTGATTATTATTATTATTTTGACATGAAATTAAGAAAAAAAACTATTATTTAACCATTTTTTGTTAAATTTTTTCTATAAAAATTGTGATTTTGACACGTCATTTCTAGCAAAAAAAATATCAAAATGTGTAGTTTTTTAGTTATATTTATGTTAAAAATGGCTATTTTTATGCCAATTTTTAAAAATTATTGTTTTCTAGAGACAATTGTTTCATGTGGATTGAAAAATTAATTAACAGTGTATAAATATGTAGAATATCAAAAATTCAAAATATCGACCTTCTTCTTTAAATATACAAAATAATAAAAAGCTTCAGTACAAAAAAAAAATTAAAATAAAAACAAGAAAATATGAAGAAGAAGACCACTAAAGAAATTTTTAAATTTAGAAAATAATAATTTACATTTTATACATTAGAAAATTTAAAGTCAAAAAATGGGCCTTTAAGAAAAGAGCCTCATGCAGAATTACCACTTTTTTAAATGAGGATGAAAATCATTACCATTCTAAAACACAATGTACATAAAAAAAATTAAAGTTCCAAAAACTATGCTCTGAAAAAAACATGTGTATTCTGCGTCACTCCTTTTCAAAATTGGGTCACTTTTTTGCTATCTCTACAAAACGGGTAACAATATTAATTCCTGTTTCAAATTTTATATCTTTGTATCCTTAAGGTTAGGGTTTTGGGGCCTATGGTTCCTCCTCCTCTCTCATTATTGTTGAAAGCTTTTTTATTAGTGCTTATGACTATCTCCTTTGGCTTGGGGGGATTAATGAGGGGGAAGTCCCTATAAATGTATTCATGTTCATGGTACCTTTTACAACAAAAAGGATATGCTCATAATCAATGGGTTGTATGATATCCTCATCATGGGGGAAGATAAATATAGATTTCAATAGTGTCCCTCAAGAATTCATGTAAACATATATCCTAACATAGGTATTGCACCTCTTGGATTTTTTTATTTATGAGGATTTTTACATAGTTTCCAATGGTATTTCCAATTCCCACCAAGATATATTCTTGCCAATATTTAATTTATATAGCGTACAATATTACCCATATAGGAGCAACCAAAAACGTTTTTTTATCTAGGTTGAAGTAAGGCATCCATAACTCAATGAAGAGACAAGCATTTTTAAGAAAATAAAGACGATTCTCAAAGACCCTTGAAAAATCCTCTAAATTCATGAAGACTGTTATAATAAAACCTTTGGATCCGAAATGCAAATGAATATGCATTTTTGGCTTCCATTTAGCGCTGATCCATGCTACCAAATCTTGTTTTATTGGCGAAGCGCCAATAAATTTTCATATTAAAGTGTGGTATTGCATATATTCTATGTGATCCTTGATTTTATCTTGCTTGACCTTGTATCTGGGCTTTTGGAAGAATTTTGGAAAATAGTAGCTTGATCTATTGTTCTGCCACGCAGTGCCGAGGATTGGGGCATACTTTTTACCTCCTTGTGATGAATTTCCCGATGGGGATATTGATGAGGTTCTACTGTTGCCGCCTTCTTCCTAGGCTTAGCATCTCGAGAGACTACATTATGGTAGGAGGGGACCACACACCCTGCCTCGGA
The DNA here is from genome assembly GCA_000404065.3 of Pinus taeda. Lineage (NCBI taxonomy): Eukaryota > Viridiplantae > Streptophyta > Pinopsida > Pinales > Pinaceae > Pinus > Pinus taeda. The sequence continues at coordinate 52,198 of APFE030031244.1, read as the reverse complement.
TGAGGTGGCCATAGGTTGGTGAAGATCAAGCTAAAAACAAAGTCTTAACAAAATATTAGAGTTGGTTGTGGAAAATTTCAATGTTTCATGGTTGTAACACATGTAAACCCTAAACCTATCTCATCAAAATTGTCGATTGTTATTTCATAGGTTCTCCACCATATTAGTCTTAATTATTATCACTTGATTTGATTAATTAATTAAGCCTCCTTCTTTTCTTTGTATATATAACATTAATTATAATACTCTACCTAGCAATAATTTTCATTTTTATATAAAATTATTTAATACATTTAATACAACTTAATTATTACGTTTTACCTAACAATAGAGGAAATACGAATAAAATTCCAAGCCATTAGTGACCACTTATGGTCTCTAGTTGCTCCTCTCTAAAGAAAAGAGAACATAATGTTTCTCATTGAGCTCAAGATGACTTTCAGTGCATTTAGGACCAAAATTCTATAAATCGACAGTGATTGAAGCACCAATTTGGGGATAATTAATCTTCTTAGAAATTGTAAGGCTTTGAATGTCCATTTGTTTATTTTGGAGAAAACTATATCCAAAATATCTCTCTAGCAAATAGTTTTCAAGGAATTCTCTGTTAGGGCGACTCCTCGATAAATGATTAGGAAAGAGGCTCACGAGAAACCCAAAATACATGCAAAATGAGATTGAATGCTAGGATTTGTATTAAGAAGAAGAATTGGGACTTGTTGGGGTGTATTTTAGTATGAGAGGCTAGCATAAAGTTATTCAAAATGTGTTTAAAGGCCAAGTCTTCTTGAACCGAGGGCTCACTCAGAAACATAGTGTCATCCATAAACTATTGGTGCTAAACATTTATTTAGAATAATTCCATCTAGCACAACATTAGGCATAGAATATCTATGAAAGTTCTTGAGGCCTTCAACAACTCACGAAAACCAAAAAGGGTAGAGTGGGTCTCGTTGGTGTATACCTTGAGAGGTGCTAAAGGTGCAGGATGAGGAGCCATTGATCAAGATAGAGAAGAAAGGGGAGGAGAATAAGGAAGCCACATGTTTAGCCCAATCATAAAAGAAACAAAATGCTTTCAAAGTTCAGAGAAGATAAGCCCAACTCAATTTATCAAATTCTCTTGAAAAATTTAATTTGATTACCATACACGCTTTTCTAAATTCTTTCATAGTGTGTATAAGTTCATGGGCTACTACGATCCTATCTAGGATTTAATATAGCCCGAGTGCTCCTTGGAGTTTAGCAAAGGAAACATGGTTTGACTATGCGTAGAATGATCTTCGAAAGGATTGTGTACATCACATTTCATAATGTGATAGGTTTGAAGCTACTTGGGTCTCTTGCTCGTGCTCATTTAGGAGAAAGAGTGAGGAATGTGGAATTTTAAGGTAAGGGCGGATATAGAATATTCTTTGTGATTCCTCTACCAAAGCTAAAATCTCCTCACCTAAGAATTCCCAACTTGTTTGGAAAACATATGAGTTGAAGCCATCTAGTCTAGGAACCTTATTTTTTGAGAGGCTCATCAGTGCTTAATCCTCAACATCCTACAATGTAATTTCCTTCATTAAAGGCGTGTTTTGATCTTCAATGACCAATCTTATAATTTGGGTGATTATTTTCTCCATGGCCTGTAATCTATTAGGGTTAGGTTCTTTAAGGATATTGTTGTAGAATGAAGTAATTTCTTTTTCAATATCCCTATGATAAGAGAGATGATATCCATTCTAACTAGTATGTGAGAAGATACAATTATGATACTTATGTTTGAACATTGGTTTGTGGAAAAACTGAGTGTTCTTGTCCCCTTCCTTGAGCCATGAGATCCTAGATTTTTTCCTCCATAAAGTGTCCTATTGCTTCTGTCTTTCCTCTAGTTTTTTAAGAACCCCCCCATCCTTCTTTGAAAAACATTTAGACCACCCTTCAAGTGTCATTTATTGTTGAATGCATTCCATTTCAGTTTCCATATTTTATATTTTCTCGAAGATGTTTGAAATTTCTTCATGATTCAAATTTTTAATTAAACCTTTTAGAGTTTTTAACTAATGTTGAAAGGTGAAGTTGGGGGAGAGGCTTGAATTATCGACATCCCATCACTACTGCTTGGCTTTCTCTAGGAAGGATGAATCTATTAATAAAAAACTCTTGATTATGAATGGTGAGTTTTAAGCAGCTTCTTTGAGGTCTAGTTCTAGCACTATATGTGAGTGGTCTAGTGAGGTTTCTGTAGCTTCTTTGAGGTCCAATTCTAACACTATTGGCGAGTGGTCCGTGTGAGCACTCGTAATGATGGAAGATTCAAAGAGGAGGTATTTTTCCAATAATGATTATGAGATAAGAAATATGTATATTTTATCTCGCGCCTACCTCCTCTGTTGTTATCCAAGTATATATTCCATTTAACATTTCTATCTCAGCTAATGCCATGTGCCTAATTTCATATTTGAAGGACTGTGTGAGGTAATGATATTGAAGTCCCCTCCAACAATGAATTTCTTATTCAAATGCAGTTGTTGAAGCTAAATGAGGTTGCTGAGAAAATAAATTTTATCCCCAGCACGTGTGCCCCATATATTGCCATTAAGAAACCCATATTCTTTGATATGATTGGTTAAAATTTTCGATGGAGGATGAGACAGGATCGTGGGGGCTACTATGAATCATGAAAATTTACTTCAATGGGGTTTAATAGGATTGATAGACTGTTGTTCCTTGAGCATCAAGAGAGATCGACTCATGCCTTTTCTACCATTACTCCACTAGAGCCTCCATGATGGCTCAAACAACCTTTACTTTGTGCAAGATGATAATGATAGGTTTTTCGTTATTAATTTTGTCTCTAAGTAGTCTCTAATTTATGTTGTTATTGAGACCACTTATGTTCCACAAAATTACTTTCATTGAGAAGGAGGTATGCGGAAAAACACCTTTGAAAGAGAACTAATATTATGTGAATTGGCGAGAAGATTCTGTGTTTGTTGTATTATCTCTTGTGCACATTTCCTCCCACGTCATTTTTCTCCTTTGATTGGTTTGAGGGGGTCTCTCAAATCCAAAGAATGAGAACAATGATGAGGATTTGTGAGTCAACACTCTCCCCAAAAGTGTGAATTGAATCCTAAGATATGATTGTTTGAGAAGAGCCATTTGGACCTTGAAAAGTGAACTCGGTCCTTGGCATTGCAACTACTCTAGTATCTCGGAGAGGGTTTTCTCCTCTACTTCCATTTCATCCAAGTCTTCTATGCTTAGCGGAGAACTTGCCTCCATTTTCATTTCTTCCAACATTGTCTTTGCATCATGCATTTTAGGCTCCATCGAGTGCGTTATCTCAGTTTTTCATTTTCTTTATAGAAGTTCCTTGCATGGGCTCGAGTTGTGGTTGTAAGGATTTCTCTAACGACTTTTGATCCTATTGAAATGGATTGTGTTGTGCTCAGAAAATAAGGGCCATTCTCAAATGCCCTTGAATGATCATCTAAATTAGTGAAGATCATCGTAAGAAAACCGTTGACTCCAATATGTAAATCAACATGCACTTTTAGCTCCCATTTATCATTGCTCCATGCATCGATGTTTTGTTTCGGTGGTGAAGTATCAATAAATTTGACACATTAAAACGTGGCATTGCATGAATTCTATGTGCTCCATGATTTTATTTGACTTGACCTCATACTTGGGATTTTGAAAGACTTTTGGACCACGACGACTTGATCCATTGTTGTGGCATATAGCGCTCAAGATCCTTGCGGGGAGGATTGATGAGGTGTGGTTGCCGCCACCTTTTTCCTAAAATTATCATCTCGTGAGACTACATTGTGGTAGGAGGGGAGCCCTGTTTTTCCTAGACTCAGCATCTCGTGAGACTACATTGTGGTAAGAGGGGGTCACAACCTCTCCCGTGGACTAGGAGACCATAAGTTGATGTGAATTAAGGTAAAAATGAAGTCCTAGCGAAAAATTAGAGTGGGTTATAGAAAAAAGTTTGAAGGTTGTAATGCATGTAAATCCTAAATCTAGCTCATCAAATTTAATCTTTGGCAGGAGGTGCTCCACCACCATATTAGTATTAACTGTCATTATTGATTTAATTAATTAATTAAGCCGCCTTCTTTTCTTTATATTGTATATAAAACATTAATTATAGCATTGTACCCAAAATACAAAATAATTAATTGTAATATTTATATAACATTATTTAATACATTTTATACAACATTACAACTATTTAAATAAAAAATATACCAGAAATATTTAAATAAATTAAAAAGGATTACAAATTTAAAAAAAGGAAAGCATAATTCTCCCATTATTACAAATATGAAAAATAAAAAACCTAATTCAATATATCATAAACATTATATAAAATAAAAAATAACAAACAAACACGTGGCATTCATGGTGAGGCATCCACGTGTGCCAGTGTGTTCAATGAGAAGGAAGTTTGTCAATCTGACTGAGCTACGACCTTGGGTGGTTCGTTGGTTCTTCCATATCTAATGCGCACCTAGAACTTTCGAGCCTTAATACAGCCTATATCGAGTCCCAAGTTTCATCAACGGAATGGCTGTATTGAGTCCCAAGTTTCATCAAGGGAACTAATTTGTCTTCTTGACAGGAAAGAAGTCAGGCAATTAGAAGGAATAGGTACCCTCGACTCGTCGTTAGATTTTTTGGAGCTAAGCATTAACAGAAGGATGATTTGATATTTTGATATGTAGATGAATTGAAAGTAGAGTTGGAGGTGATCTTTCTTTTATTTTTGAGAGCATTTAAATTTTAGAGACAAATAGGCTTTCTAGATAATACTAAGATTTATTTGCATAAATTGTTCCCAAGACATCTAGATTATTTTAAAGCAGTGTGTAATGTGTTTCAAAAATTCCATTCATAAATTTGCATATAAGTACTTAAAATCCCTAAAAAAATACTTAAAATTCAGAATAAAAATGGTGAAAAGTAAGTAACTTTACAGTAAAGACAGGGTAAAGACATAGAAATTAGTAGCCAATTTTTCTAACAATTTTGTTATCTAAATTCATGTACATTGTTGCAGTTCATTGCTTATATTGAATTTTCAAGTTTGTAGAGCTCTAGGACAGGTTGATGCCCTAGGAAAGGTCCCCTGCCCAGCTTTATTGCCCAGGTAAGGTTGAATCCCCAGGCAAGGTTGAATCCCCATCCTCCCATCCCTTTGATCATCCCATTAGATCATCCCATGTTCTCTTGCTTATGAGACTTCTTGATTGATTCCAGGGCAGCTCCTTACCTGTGTGTGTGCCAGCCGTGGGGGTATGCCTGTGCACATGTACGTATGCCTATATGTGTCTGGACGGGTATGCGTGTATGCTTGTGTGTGTTATCGTGCATGTGCGGAGATAGCGTGATCGCGCATAACAGTTTAGAAAGTTATTTCGAAACTTCGGTGTGTTGGCCTTCTTCTGATATCTAAAAAATTATAATGCTTTTACACTACCTTGATATCCAAAAAAACATAATGCTCTTACACTAGTTTGTATTGAGTATTGTATCAAAAAATTACAAGTGTTTTTAAAACTAGTGGAAAACCCAATTCTAGTACAACTTGAAGTGCCATAAAAAAATTTATTTGCCAGTTTGTTTATTTATGTTAAAATTGAATATTTTATATCAAAATATTTTTTACAGTTTGTTTATTTATTTATGTTTTAATTGAATATTTTTCATAGTTAGTTAGTTTATTTATTTTTAAGTTGAATAGTTTTCACAGTTTGTTAATTTATTTATGTTTAATTTGAATATTTTTGATACTTAGTTTATTTATATTTAAATTAAATATTTTACTATCTATGTTTAAATTGAATATTTTTAGTAATTAATTAGTTTATTTATGTTTAAATTAAATATTTTATTCTATGTTTAAATTGAATATTTTTAGTAATTAATTAGTTTATTTATGTTTAAATTAAATATTTTATCTCAATTTTTTCTTTTTTCATTGTTTTATGTAATTTATAATTTATGCACCAGAACCATTTACCCTCATTTACCCACAAAAACACTCACAAAAGAGAAAAAAAACAGTGTTTTCCATCATTCTGAGTTTCCATAGTATTTAGAATAACCATGGGTGTATGAAAGATATGTGGAAGGAAGACCGGAATTTTTAGTACCATTGGTTAGTAAAGACAACTTAATGGTTGTGAATGATAATCTTCCAAGTCGTACTTCGAATGGGATTGTATTCATGACCCTCTCACCCAAAAGGGTTTTGATAATTTCACACAGGTGGTGGTGGCGCTTTAATCTTAATTTTCAAAGCTAAAATCAATGTTTTATATCAAATGATAATTAAAAAAATCATTTAATTTTATTGCCACCAAAATGTTTTATTACTATTTATTATATTAATAGGGTGCGTATTCTAGAATACGGTTTATTGAATCTCGAAAATCTACTAACTTGGGATTTTGCAGTAAGGGGATTGTACTAGATGATCAAACATTGGCAGAAGCTGATCTTGTGTTGTTCAATACTGGTTGTGATAGCGAAAAAAACTGAAGAGCCTACTTCAATTTTTATTTTTTTTATCCACTGAGAAAACTTAAGAGCCTATTTCAAATTATTTTTGCAGACGCCCTTGAAAAAGCAACCGCGCTCACTTCCTCTATACAGGTTAGTTGTTCACTACAGCTCTGGACTCTTTACTTGAAGTTTTCCCGTTTATTGTTATTGTGAATTCAATTGCTTCAATTGAGGTGAAAAGGCTGATGAAGTTCTGACCCCTAACAACCAAGTCACCTTTCTACGGAGAATAAACAGCGGGCTCATCCATCCATGCATTCATCATATGGCAATTCTTGGCTGTCCAGAATGTTTATCAAATCTGTATTCCACTAAATCCGTAAGCTGTGGCTGCCCATTTTCCGTCAGGCAAATAATACGTACCCAGCGGCTCTCCCATTTTCTGTCAGGCAAATTTGTCCTTCGAAACATCAAAGGAATGGTGGCAGATATCCGCAAAGACATTTCCTGCGAAATTTCACGATATCCATATATTTTCACTTATGGATGTTTCATATAGGGTTTGTTAATTTCACTTGGAACGCATATTCGTTTGTTATTGATACTGATACGTGAATTATTGTTTATCAACGCGCTGTCATTCAATATCAACGGGTAGTGATAGGCGAGTTATTCACTATCAACGCGGTAGTGATATGAGAGTTACTAGCAGGATATGCGGTCAGATATGCCAAATGTCCCCGCCGATATGCGACCTTTACATAACGCGAGCTATTTCCGACAGGTATTTCTGGATATCCCAGCAATCTTTGCCGGATACGCTAGTAATTTCTGGGCAATGCGGTTTGGTTATGCCGATATGCGAATTATGAGCCTGGAACGCGACCTATCTCTGCGGGATATGCTACTTATCCTTCCCGTATATGCGTCTTATTTCGCCGGAGATAACTGGAATGATAAATCGCATATCCGGCAGAGATAAGTCGCATATCCGGCATATGGCACCCGCTCGCTCGGAAATACCTCGCATAAATGGCAATGGTTACTGGCATTGCCCGAAATGAACTCGCCTATAACGTGTCGGAAATGATTGGCGCCACCGTCAAATGGCATATCCGGCTAAGGTTATTCGCTTATGATACGAATAACTCACTTATCATACCCGTTGCGGATAACGGCGATGGCAATTCACGCGAATTATCTCGCGTTGCAGATAATGGCGATGGTAATTACGACGCGTTGCATATAACGGCCATCGTAACTCACGCGAATACTGGGTTGCTCAAGCCATAGTTGCTTCGAACCCTTGCAATTTATTATTATTATCATGTTTTCGATCGCATAGTCTTCTTGCTGGCGACTCTCATGAATAGACTCAGAAAATGCCGCAAGACCCTGCCTGTGTATATCCACTTGGGGCTCTTTATTCTTAACCCTCCCTGTAAATCTCCTGTGTATGATTTCTAGTTTCTACCAAATCTAGGATTTGGCGCATGTGTTGGGTGGATTGTGCATGCTAGCACTGTGAGCCACACTTGTGTGTCTATCTCAGCCAATGTAATTGCCAGCCTGGAGGGACCTTTCCGGCAGCGAGTCCGACCGTGAAGGAATTTTTACCAGCCAGCTGGCAAACTAAAATGATAGATTCGTAGCTCAAAACCGCTAGAAGCGTGTGACTCCTAATACCTCATCGCCCCAAAGATTCATTTGAAATTGAATTTCAGGCTAAAATTAAAGATCCAAGGCCTTGGCCTTTAATGCCACCTTACATCTGAATTTCAGGCTAAAATTATGTGTAGCAGCCCTAGCATGGGGAGCTAGATTTACATTTAGTAAAGATTTAGCTCCTTAAAGAAAGAAAGGACCGTGCGGGGAGCTAGACTTACATTTAGTAAAGATTTAGCTCCTTA